>CM034057.1:5148213-5316687 GCA_019804595.1 Bruguiera parviflora | reverse complement strand
GGTGTGAGGTCTAACATATAAATGATGTTCTTTAATTCAAAGCTTTCACCCACATTCAGGGATTGCATTGAAAGCAAAATGTCATTGCTGATGAACTTCTGGCTTTTAAAGGATAAGGGGTGCAAGTAAAGAAGATCAATTTTGATGGCTGAGTTCAATTGTGCTCGTGATAACTTAAGTTTCAAAGATTATATTTGATGTGGGATAGATCTTATATTTGATGTGAAACTTTCATTCAGGGAAGAATTCTTATTAATGCATTTTCATTGTGCTTCTGGCAGTGAGCAATCTTTGTGAAGGACTTTCTGTTTGCTTCAGCTCAAGTATAGAATTCCCTTGAGATGGCTTTGGTTGTGACTTGTGGCCAGCCATGCAGTGGGAAGTCCATGGCCGCACTTTGCCTTTCTGAAGCTCTCAGAGAATCAGAATCAAAACTAACTATTAGAATCATTGATGAAGCTTCATTCCATCTTGATCGTAATCAAAGCTATGCCAATATGACTGCAGAGAAGAATTTAAGGGGAGTGCTTCGGTCTGAAGTTGATCGATCTATATCTAAGGACAATATAATCGTGGTAGATTCATTGAACAGCATTAAAGGTTACAGATATGAGCTATGGTGTTTGGCTCGTGCTGCAGGAATAAGGTATTGTGTCTTATACTGTGATGTTGAAGAAACTGAGTGTAAAAGATGGAATGATCGGCGAAAGGAGGAGGGAGTAGCAGCATATGATGATGCTATATTTGAGGACTTGGCAAGAAGATTTGAGAGGCCTGATAGAAGGAACCGATGGGATTCCCCTTTGTTCGAATTACGGCCATCTAGAGATGGAATTCAGAAGTCTTCTGCTACCATTTTAGATGCTGTTTCGTATTTAACCAAAACAGTGGATTCCAAGACTCGGGATGTCAAAATTTTACAGCCAACAATTGCTACACAAAATACACGTTTTTCAGAGGCAAATTCTTTGTATGAGTTGGACAGGGCAACACAAGAGGTGATCAATGTCATTGTTGAAGCACAATCCCAGTTTGCTGGGGGGCCTCTGAATGGTATTTCTCTTGGTCAGAGATTGCCAGCTCTCAGTATTTCGAGATCAATTGGACTGCCTGAGCTACGTCGGCTACGTAGAACATTCATTAAGTTGACAGGTCAAACAAGCTTAAGTGGACCGCCCCCACCTTCAGATGCAGACAGTGCAAAGAGGATGTTCGTCGACTACCTGAACAGGGAACTAGCAATTGCCTGAAGTGAGGAAAACCGGAATGCCTGATGTATTGATATACCAAAGGAATAGATTCTAATGCTTTACATCCTTAATGATGTTGGATTTTGAGGTAATGTACCCACAAATTGTGTACCACTACACCTATTTGCTAGGAGACTTATCCTTCTGTTGATCAATTTGTTTTGCATGGATGAAATTTGAGTTGTGTATTGTTTAGGGACATCAGTTCTTCGTCTGGGGTCTCAAGAATGAAGTATAACTTTGCACTAAATGTGTTTGTTCTGGATATTGAGGAGATCAGAATATTTTTCTTTTTCAGGTTGCTTGTGATGCCATTTGGAGACATTAGTGCTTTAATATTGGAATAATTTTGGCTAATACGGATACTCAAAACTGATAGCAGAGCGAGACTCTGCAGTTCAGAACTTTTCATTTCGCATTTCTTCATTGTCACGGTGATGAGATATGGAGCTGCATATCTGAAAAAAATTGAAGGGGATGAAACATTTGTCTCAACCCATGTAATGTGTGTTCAAAAATAATTTAGAGATTGGAGGACCTTTTTCTCTTTTTCTTTTTAAAGAAAATTTGTGATTATAAGGGTAGATAGAACAAATATTTAGAATAAATTAACAGAAATTAGAGTTTAATTCTTTTTATTTTGTGAAATGCAATATTGGTGATGCCTAACAAAAAAAAAAAAATGAAAGTTTTAAAACAAAATCAATTATATACAAAATAGCAAAATGAAACAATTGTTCACTCCTCCTAAAATGAAAAAAGAAATCTAATTACTTTTAAAGTAAAACAATTGTTCATCACTTCTTAAATTTTCTTTTTCAAAATATTATAGATTATTATATTTTTTAATATTGAATTTTAGTATTGTTACTTTTTTAACTGTAATAAAAAAATGTAACTGTAATTTTAAACAAACCCTTAATCTATTAGACTTGTTGGCCTTGGAGAATCAACATTTATAATTACCGCAAACTACTCTCAACGACACTATGTTTTACATAAAAAGAAACTATATGTGGTATGGTATTTAATATTTGAGTTTTCTGGCGGTGTGCTCGTGGACACCACAACCCTTCTTCCTCCGTGGAAATTAAAAATAATTTTCAAGTTGCCCGTACGATGACATTTGATACCATCACTCAATTCCCAGCTTATATCAAAACAAGAATCCGCAGTTTACAAGTTTTAAATGCTCATTTCATCATTGTCATTAAGATATAACTATGATACTAAATTGCTTGTCTATTTAGATTTTATGTTTCAATACTTTATAATTATATGGAGTTGATGCGAGTTTTAAACATATTCAAACCTCCAACCCCTGTACGGTAAAGTGTTGTTGGGCTAGAGCTAGGCCTAATTCCAATCATAAAATGTCGTAGAGCCCAGTGCCACGGAATTAAGTTGCGTGTATACTAATTCTTACGGCATTTAATTAATCTTGTGAAAAAAGATGAGATAAGTAAATCTAAAAGAGAGTTGAGTGAATCAGCAAAAACATTGGGGAAAGGCAAGTAAGAGAATTTGATAGTGATGAAAAGTAGAGAGTATAAGAGAATTTTACAAGTGAGGTGTATTAAGTAGCTATCAAAAGTATTTACAATTAGGGAGAAGTAACTTATTTATAGTGACTACATTTCTTCAATATATAACTAGAATTTGAAAATTTAAGATATTTATAAAAAATATTCTAGAGTTAGTATTAATTACAATCTGTTAGAAAAGTTCTAGTGAGTATTTAGTTGGTCTTTGTTAGAAATTTCTAAATATAGTCATTTTCAAGCACTTTTGCACTTTTCTAAGTTTTTTTAATGCCTTGTCTGGCAACAAAAAGGGGTTGGACATTGCTAGCAGCTTACAAAGAGTCTTCTTGGCCTAAGTTTTTGCTTTTTCACTTGGTGGACGGACTGGACACAAACTTTCCACGTGACATCTGCCCCCATTCGATCCTACGACGTTCTCGTAGCATTTTTATGCTAAAATTGCTGAACGTGATCAACAACCTACCAAAGCTGGTCCTCTCATTCCCAACTAGCCTCTTGGTCAGATAGATCCTACAATTTTACCAAGTACTTGGTGTAATTAAGAATTTTCCTTCTTCAAATTACACTATCAGCAAGGACGTGTTGCACCTCCTTATTGGTGACCACGACTGTGGGTGTGTGCTTGGATTTGCTTTGGTTTGGGTCCTCTTTATCTACATGTAAAGTCTTGAAAAGACTTGCTTGGAAGACATTGTAGATCTTCAGTTTTGGAGGGAGTTGGACTTGGTAGGCGAGATTTCCTATGCTCTTAACCACAGGAAATGGTCCTTCACACTTCCTTACCAAGCCCTCGTGGACTTTGCGTAGAGAATTGAATTGGTTGAGTAGTAGCTTTACTTGCATCACATCTCTCGTTGCTTAGTCCTTTGGGTATCATTATCAGCCCACCATTTCATCCTCTTTAACAGATCATCTTGACTAGTATCTTCTTTGATCCATCCAAGGAAATTATGCCTAGGTGTACTAGCAAAGTGGGCAGCTAGTTTTACCTTCTGGTTCAACACATCAATAACAATGTTGGCTTTGCCTGGGTTAGACTATAGTGTGTAGTTAAATTCTACTAAGAAGTCTTACCAGCATGTTTGCTTATGGCTAAGTTTCTTCTGGGTTTGGAAGTAACTCATGGCATCATTGTTGATCACAATCATGAACTTACTTCCAAGGAGACAGTGTCTCCAAGTGCATAAGCAGTGGATAACAATAGTCACAGTGTATCACTTCTTCGTGTCGTTGAACTTGTGACTTTTGTAGGTAATGGGGTGCCTATCTTACATCAAGACTCTTCAAATGGTGAAGTTAGATGCAGTAGTGTGGACTTCGAAAGGTGTTTCGTAATCCAGTGACACCACCACAAATTCCTTGGAGATTGCTTACTTTAATCTCTTAGTGAAAGCTTGGCATTGCTTCATCCAACACCAAGTGTGGTTCTTCTTCTTCTAGAAGAGGACTTGGGTGCTGAAAGGAGCTTCTGAGGGCCTATTGAAGCCTGAATCTATCTAATCTTGGAGTTGCTTCCTTGATTCAACGAGCTCTTAAGGTGTCATGCAATAAAGGGTCATAGCAGGAGGTTTGACACCATGTTCCAACTTGATATGGTGATCCATATCTCGCTTTAATGGAAGCTTCTTCTGCAGTTCGGAAGGCTTGACATCCTTGAACTTGGTAAGAACTGCTTGGATAAGTTGGGGTAATGTAGGAGTAAGTGCTACTACATCTCTCCTATCGCTTGGCTCCCTTATGGTAGCTACATCACCTGGACCTGACTTGAGCCCCTATTTGAATTGCAAGGTAGAAATCATCGTTGGTTGTGACTTCTCCTTAAGCTTTAAGGGAATCGCTTAGTTGCTGTAAGTGTCGAAAACCACTAGAGAGCTAAAAGTAGGAACGAGAAAAGCCAAGGTTTTTTAGAAGAATGCCAGACCTAACACCACCTTAAAGTCATCTATGAGAACGATAGTAAAGTCCAACTTACTAGTCCATCCTCCGATTTAGGTGGTTAATCCTTGTGTTACACATTGAATAGGCTTTACTTCCGAATTGACTGCCTTAGTGTTGTCATTTCCCCTCATCAGTTTGAGGCCTAAATGGTTGGCCTATTGCACGACCATAAAGTTATGTGTTGCCCTTATATCTAGCATCGCATTGGCTATTTTACCCGTAATGGTAACATCAGCATAAAGCAATCCTTTTTCTTTAGGGACTACTGGGGAGAAATGCTTGGAGAGATTACCCAACTATTGGATAGATCTCATATTTGCTTTGGGCTCTTCGTTAGCCTTCTCTAGGTTAAAGACTACCATCATAACATTCATTGCCTTGCGGTTGGTGCAATCTTACACCCAATATGATCCGTCATAAATGAAATAGGGTCTCAGGGGACAACTTGAGTTGCGCTTGCCTCCAAAGTTCTTCTTATGCTTGGGACGACCACTTGAGGATCTCTGCTGTACTCCTTCGTTGCGGTCAGATTCTTGCTTCTTCTACCTGAGTTTCTCTCCCCATTCTTGCTAGAATTGGCCTTCTTGCTTTTGGAATGGGCAGAGTAGTCGATAAAGGTCTCGACAGTGGTAATGGCAACATCCAGAGTCTGGACGTCACACCTGTCCATCTCGACTCTCGCCCAATCCTTCAAGCTGTCTTTGAAGTGGAAGAGAAGCTCCTTATCCAAATATTGATTCAAGCATGAGAGTAATAAACTCCTTGATATAGTTGGAGATACCACTTATCTGACTTATGCATCACAGTTTTCCTCTAACTTCTGTATTATGAGACATAAAGTATCTGTGTACCTCAGCCTTAAATTACTCTCAAGTGTCAATGACACATAAGCCTTTATTCCTTTTCAAGTGCTTCCGTCTCCACTAAAGTTTGGCAATGTCCTGTAGGAAGATTGGGGCATTACCAACCTTGGCTAAGTCATCGACAACCCCCATGGCCTTGAAATACTGATCAAGACCAAATAGGAAGTTTTCTACTGTAGTGATATTGTGTGTGTCATTATACATGGTAGGTTTAGGGACCTTTAAATCATGCAATCTAGTGGTGCTAGCAGTTGCTGTTGTACTAGTAGTGTGTGAGTTATTTCAACACAGAGATTCTATCTCTTTGCAGAAGTCATGACTCTCTCTTTTAATGAACTTGCACAAGTCAGATAGATTTTGATTTAGGGAGTGTATTTCTCCCCTAAACGAGCAACCAAACTCCTCTATCATGACTTCCGCAACTCGTATGATATTTACATTCTTGTGGATCAAGTTATAGATTTGATCATTGAGGTCGCTTACTACGGAATTGAGATGAGTAACATATATTTCTAAGCCAGCAACTCAAGTATCCATGATCTCCTTTGCTGGAGCATACTACTCTTCACGCCCACAAGCCTGTTACCCTGCTTGTTGCTCCTCCACAGTGGTGGTAGCAAATCTTTCTTCATTTGTCATGCTCGTTGCTTCTGCTAACAACAAACAGTAGGTTGTAAATAAGGTTTGAACAGTTGTTCTAATACCATTTGTCATGGAGTTAGGTTGCGTGTATGTTAACTCATACGACATTTAGTTGATCTTGCGAGAGAAGATGAGTTAAGTAAGTCTAAGAGAAAGTTAAGTGAATCAGCAGAAATGTTCAGGAAAAGCAAGTAAGAAGATTTGGAAGTACTAGAAAGTAGAAAGTATAAGAGAATTTTGCAAGTGAGGTTTATTAAGTGGCTGTCAAAAATATTTATAGTTAAGAAGGAGTTATCTATTTATAGTGACTGCACTTATTTAATATGTAACTAAAATTTAAATATTTAATATATTTATAAAAAATATTTTAGAGATAATATTAATTATAGTCTGTCAAGAAAATTTTACTATGTGTCTAGTTGACTTTTGTTAAAAATTTTTAAATGTGACTATTTTTATACACTTATGTACTCTTTTAGGATCTTTCAATGTCTTATTAGACAGCAAAAGGAAATTGGACACTACTGCTAAGCCACACAGAGTTTTCATAGGTTAAATTTTTATCTTCTCACTTACTGAACGAGATGTATATAAACTTTCTCATGTGACATCAGGCGTGGGTCGATATTTGGCTCCTGATTTTAACTCAGAACATGGATGAGCAACTTAATTATTCAAAAAAAAAAAAGAAAAAATAACTTAAAATAAAGACAGAAATTCGTCTCTCCACTGGGAGCCTCTCGGTCGTGTTTTCATCGCTTGCTGCCCCCAAAAGGAATCCAAAAGTAGGCTATCTCTTTCTTTGTCAATCCGGAGATTCATTGTGATTACTGACTTATAGTTATGCGTTGATGCCAGTCTCTTTCTTCAATTAAAGATCGAATTTTGATTCCTTAATTTCGAAAAAGCTGGTGGCTTTTGTTACTATGGACTCAATTGTACCGAAGAATCAATCACTGGTGGCCTAATCACTCTGTCGTTTGCTCTTTGCGTGTACCCGTTTTGAGTTTGGTTGAATCTCTTTAGAGGATTTTATTTTCTGGGTTCTTGTTTTCAAGCAGTGTCTTTTCCCATTCTTGTGGTAACTGTGGTGATTTTATTAGAATGCTTCTACTGATTACGTTGTTAGGAATCAAACTTAATTTTAACTTCTTGCAGTCTGTGATTTAGAATTATGGTAGCCCAGCTTGGCTTACTTTGGAGGACGAATAGAATTAGGGAAGTTCCAAATTTTTTAGTTTGAGGCGTATGTAGTTACATGAATGTTCAGTTTTTGAACATTTGTTGCATTGCTTTGGTGGGTCCTCATCTTGGGGAAAACATTGGACGAGATTACTACTGTTATTCCTTTGTGAACTTTATTTAGCAAATATTTGTTTGACTACAATTCTACGAATAAAAATGTAACTAAATCTCAAACTTATTTTTAAATCATGGTCACTCTCATTTTTCTTCTTCCCAGCACACTCAAATCAATTTCTACAGGGCTCCATTAAAATCTTGTTTTTTCTCTCTTCCACATAAGCTACTGCCACCAATTCCTTCATAGCATCTCACCTCTGCTACATGGCATACTCTCCACTTTTGCTGTATCAATTTCTTTTGATGTCATATTCCAATCGGACAAGCAAGTTTATTTTTTTTTTTTATTTTTTTTATCTGAGTTGGGAAATAGTTAATTATTTGTCTGGTGGTTCGGAGGGATGGTGTGAGTCCTTTAAACACCATAGGTGGGGTATCCTGGCACTGATGGAGCTGGTGAGAACCCAAATTACATATTTGTGGAAGCGCTCTCCAAAGGCAGCAACTGACCCAGGTAGAATTGGAACCATACTTGGGCCGAGCACTTTGCGTGCCTTGGCCATCTGGGCTAGCTGAAATGGTTGACATGTGATATTCCTTTCATGTTTTCTTTATCCTGTAGATTTTGGTTTGGTAGCCTACAGGGCTTCTTAATCGGTCCCACCTTTTTAAGGATAAATACTTTAGATGAGCGGCCTGTTAGGAAGTGCTTTCATTATTCTTTTTGTTTCTTTATGCTTACCCAGGTTCTGATAATATTCTAGAGGTCATTGCTCTTTTACAGCTTTTGTTATCATTTCTAGGTCTCATATGCTGTAAGGAAGAGGTTGTTATACTTTGATAACTTGGTATCTTTGTAATATTTGTTACCTTGGTGGGAGAACAACACCCAGATTGTGCCGTGTGTATTTGTCTTACTGCTATTAGATAACAATTATGCCCAGTTTAAACCTGAATAACCTGTGTTTGCTATCTTGTTGGCTTCATATAATGTGGAACATTTAACCCTTAACGTTTAAATGTCTTCATAATATTTGGGATCATGGGAATGACTTCAGATAGACAAAGGAATGCTTAAATTGCTGCAAGTAAATTGAACTTGAATTTGGAAACCCTTTATTGAAAAAGTCTTAATTTTGTTTGAGGGCATGGGATTGTTGCAGTGCTTTTGGTTAAATTGGCTGTTTGGATATGCTACATCAAGCTTGTAGTCTGTACTTAATTTGGCTCTCGTACTAACAGGGTACATACATATTCTTTATTGTCTGCTAAGATGTTTCCCTGTTTCGTCATCTCTGCTCGACACTGAATTCGTTGAGATACCAAAAGAACTTATTATTGTTTTTGTTCTTGACAAAAAAATGTTAGGATAATTGAAAAATAACGGTATTAAAGAGATATGTGCTGAGGCTTTTTATATCGTTGAAGTACATTACAGCAAACGTGGTGGACAGAAATAATGGGAGGATTGTGACAACAGCATCAACAGTTGAGCATTCCGTCAAGAACTCGCTGGAGTGCGGTCGGTCTTGCAATGCCAAAGCAGCAGCAGTCATTGGAGAGGTGCTGGCCATGCGACTGAAGGTGGAAGGCCTTGAAGAGGGGCAGGGAAGAGAGATTCATGTCGACATAAACAAGGAGCTTGGACAAAAAGGTTTTAGAAACAGCACCAAGATTTGGGCTGTTGTTAATGCCCTGAAAAATAATGGTGTCAAAGTAAGTCTTGATGATTATGAAGATAAAAACACTTCACAGCCTAGTTTCAGATGAAGCCTTTCCAGTCTTGAGTCTCCTTTTGTGGTGTAAGTTGAGAGCATGGTGTATGCAACTCTTTTACCTGGGATATAAAGGATGATCGAGTATCCATGAATTGCATGAGCAGAGGAAGATTGCTACCTGGTGGCATGGTGGTGAATCATCGTTTCATTCTTTAGAGTGAGGAGAACATATAAAACGAAGAAGCCACGAGCATCAACATTTAGCTTGTTTCGTATAAATATTGTAGATATAATGTCACGGCGTGGCTTCCATTAAATTAAAAAAAAAAAAAAGTTATTGAATTCACTTAGAGGTACACATCATAGGCACAATATAAAAAATATAAATTAATTATATTTTTTATTATTACAAATAAATATAATTAAAAATAAAAAATTATTTTAATATTTTCATAAAATTAATATTAAATAAATTTATTAATTTTTATGAGAATATATGATTTTAATATAAAAAATAAAATAAAAAAAAGAATATTTTTTAACTAATAAAATTATTAAATGAATATAACATTAAATTTATTTATTTTTCAGGACTTAAATTTGAATTCTTATAAATGAAAATAAAAATTCTTATGTATAAAAATTATCAAAAAATAAGATAGTTATTATTTTTGATAATTCATCATTTATTAGATTCTTCAATTGACAAAAAAAAAAGTATTTAAGAATTATATGATATTTAAAATTACTAAGTAACATGTATATTTTTAAATTTATTATTTAAAACAATGCTAGGGGGTTCTGTGCCAATTATACTCAACAAGATAATGTGGTGAAATTTATTAATAATAGGTATAAATTATTAATTTAAAGCCCTCCAATTTAGTGTAGTTTTGAATGTAACTTTAAAAGGTCACATTGTTTTATTTTTATGGGAAGTTGTTAAAAATATTTTATTGATATTTATTGACATTAGAAAATATACAATAGATACAAATATAAAATTATTTGTTATAAAATGTATGTTAAATATTTAAAATAAAATACTCGTTAGCATTAATAATAATTTTTTATTCTTATCAACCAGAAGCATGAAAAAAGCCTGCATCTTGTTTTCATCACCTGCAAAATCTCACATTGAAATAACCTGTAGAAACCATCAAACAACATTCTATTATAAGGAAGCATTTGATTTGCATTAAAAAATTGAAATTAGAACTGAAATCCAAGAAGAAATTCTGAATTAGATATGGAAAGGAAATGATAAATTCACTAGATTATTTGATTTCACACCATAATTAGAATCATATTACTTTTAAATTATCTTATTAATTTTATAATAAAAATAAAAATATAAATAAAATGTCAACAAAATTGCAAAAATTAAATAAAAGAATATGAATTAAAAAAATTATCATAAATATAATTAAAAATATATTCAAGAAATTAAAATTATAAATAAAAATTACAATACAAAATTATTTTAATAGTAACGATGAAAATAATAATAAAAATATTAATATAAAATTTTATTGTAATAATAATTATTTATTAATTATTAATTTAGATAATTTTTATAATATATTTTAATAATATATTATTATAAATAATAATAATAATAATAATAATAATAATAATAAGATTACTATTAAGACACAGATATTAATAATATTATTAGTTTTATTTCGTATTCCAATATTAATAATTATCTGGCCTAGTCGTGGAATGGGCTCTCCTCAATTGAGCAACCTTTTTTTAAACATGGTTAAAATAGTTTAGATGGGTAGGCTGTAAAGAAGCATTTTAATCATTCTTTTTTCTTCCTTATGCTAACGTGTGTTCCGATAATCTTTTAGAGGACAAATGCCGTTTTACAGCCTCTAATTATGATTTCTTCTTGTGTCCTTCAAACAGTTAGTTCTTAAAAAAACAATCAGAATATACTCGAAGAGTCATTCGGGCTGTGGAGCTCTAACTGAGTTGAGCTGAAAAAAATGCTCTTTTTATGCGACACACGGCTCATGAGAAATAATCATCTTTATCATGCATACCGAATATTATCTGGCAATGTCATTGTTTTTCGTCATCGCTTGTGATTGCAATTCATATAATATACGAGATCATACGAGTTTTATTTAAATGTGGGACATGCCAATTGTAAATGAGTGTACTAATTTATGCACGACATTTATCTAAACATGTGTGGGCAAGCATAGATGTATGGCAAATGGTGCACAACAAGCATCAAGTGCATGACAATGCATCGAAATTTAGAGGATTCAAGTCAAAAGTTGGTCGTGAAAGTAATCAGTGAATGAAATAATCATGTTTCAAGTTTATTTTTCATTATAAAGTTGGAAGCATTTATCTCTTCCCTACTTTTACTTCTCTCTCTCTGAAATGACGTAAATCTCTCTCTGTTTTTTATTATTTTTTTTAATGACCCCCCCTTTTTATTGTTTTTGGGAAAATGAAAACCAAACAAAAAGAAGTAATCAACCTAAAGTGCTGAAGCCCCAAGGATGTGACTTGGTTGTTGTCCAATGGTGCGCAACGTCTGGACTCCATTAGTCCCTTCCAAGTGTGTGGTACTTAGCAAGGGAGCACCCTGACACGGAGTCATTATCTGCTGCTTGTTAGATCGTGTACTACGTCCACTTATATGGTCCAAATTTCTCGATAATGTGGGACATGGATAGGAGTAATTCGTTATATTTTCACACACTGAATTTATCGACGTCTTTGTTGATATTCTTAGACATATATCAAGATAGTGAAATCAGAAATTCTTGACATTCCGCGCCAAGTTAAGCTACCACGCCTCTAATAACATTCTGTTATAAAGTCATTACTTTTTCTCCAAATAACAACTTATTAAAGTGTACAATACACCCACTTATATAACCCAATTTTCTGCTATTCCTTGACAATGCGGGAGACGGACAGGAAGAATCCGTTACAACCCGCAGTGCTGTGTTGATATTAAGGGTTGTCAAGCAATAACAAATTTCAAAATGGACTTGGACAATACGGACATAAAATTTCCATCAAACTCATTTGAATGTAATGTATTTTTATATTATATAAATAATATTTTATATAATATAAAAAATTTAATATTAATATATATTATATCACTATAAGTTTTTTTTATATTATATAAAATGTTATTTGTATTATATAAAAAATTATTTGTATTATATAAAATATTTTACATATAATATAAAAGAAAAGAAAAAAAACATAGTTGTCTTGAAAGGCGCTTAGTTTCGATTAACACACAAAATAGCTCACTAATATGTTGACTGACAAGACAAAAAAATTCATAACTTGGACTCTGATTATTTACATCAAATAAAATAATATAATGTGCAACTTTTTTTTTCCTTTTTAGCTTTAATTTTTGATAACTTGAAGCATAGTGATTTACAAGTCAATCTATTAACAAAAGATATAATTTTGTAAACCAAAAAATAATTTATTGACAAAATCAGCATCAAATATTTTAAAATATGTATATATATTTCAAAAGTACATTATATAAATGAAAAAGTATGTAGGTATATTGGATTTTGTTAAATTGCCCCCTCCCCATAAAGTATGTCTTGCCCCCACTTGTCCCACCAACAACAACACCAAACAAAAAAGAAAAAAAAGAAAAAAACACATTTTTCTCTTCTTTTTAGTAGTCTCGACCCCAATATTTGAGAAACATTCCTTTTTTTTTTTTAACTCTCTGCCTTAGTTATTTATTTATTTTAACTAATCTAACTATGACGCAACCATTTTAGATGTCTTTTTTTTTTTTTTCAATCTTTTTCTTGATAATAAAATGTTATAATTTATTAGTAAAAAGATATGTTTTTCCAACGAATATTATAGTGAATCAGCACAATTGCATGCGAGACAAATGTTTTACTAGTTTTATAGTCATATATATGGAAAATAATATGATAGTATAAACAATAAAAAGACCATCTAAAAGTTTTAAATTATAAAACAATTGCAAGGAGTAATTAATATTATTTTGTAATTATTAATATTTATTTATTGTTATAATTATAAATATAAATTTGCCCTCACGAAAAAAATTTATGGATCCGTCATTGCTGTTTTCTCATCTTACATTTCAATATATTGTTAAACGCAATGATACTACTTTCTTCCATTTGGCTAACTCAAAACCTATAGCCAGAAGCTCTAATACCATTGTTGTGAAAGAGTTCAACTCAAGAACTTAAATAAACAATACGCAGCAATATATTCGGACTTTTGTTTTTCTCGGCAGATTAATCAAATGGACAGAATGACAATTTTCCATCGGCAACACACCAAAACCAAACTAATAAAATAATAATAATAATAATAATAATAATAATAATAATAATAATGAAAAATCACAGCACAAGAGACGCAAAAATTTTTATGTGGAAAACTCTCCAATACGGAGAGAAACGCCATGGACCCGTAGTATGGTTAAAAAAACTTCCAATATCAATGAGTTCACAGTGCAGTCTTTCCGGTATAAAACCAAAATTCACTTATCAAGTCTACAAATTCATAAAAAAATAAATAAATAAATAAATAAAACACGAATTCTTGGCTCACATCTATAAACAACATCATCCCAAAAATGATTTACAGTAAGAGAATAGGAGCAATCTCAACAAATAGTGAAAATAGAGATAGAACACAATGCAGCAAATAGAGAGTCCGAATTATTAGATGGGTAGAACGAACGCGTTCCGAAAATGAACCAACTAAAATTTCAACTTGATCAAAACAAGATCCACCGTCGGATAGTCTAGGACAGCAACTCCCCTTTCCTTTCATTTTTCTTCTTCTCCGGCCTCTCTCTGCTTCCCTGTTTCATTTGGTTTTTTTCTCATGCTTCTCTCACTTCACGTCGCTCTCTCTCTCTCTCTCTCTCTCACCCATAATTCATTTTGGTCAACAAAAACCAAAACAATGCGAACAGTCTCTCTCTCTCTCTCTCTCTCTCACACACACACACACAAAAACACAGACATGTTAATGACTCTGTCACAGTATTATTTTTCATTTTTTTCTCTTACACAAGGCACGGCCCACTTACACCCACATGCACGTTTATTTTCTCATCTCTCATGGCACACCCACACACTACACTAAAATGCAATTATTTTTATTTTTTATTTTTTAACTTCGATTGATTTAGGATTGAGCCAACATGAAATCTTACGTCCGAAAAAAGAGGATTAGGCTTTGAGACATAAATTCTGGACTTGGACCCTGGAAGTTGTCACGCGTCTTCCTCCTTGAATCTTGATCGTTTCCGAGGCGATGACTTTGGATACCAGGTGGCCCTATTTAACAGCCGTCGTCAACATACTTCCATTCCAATGTCAGAAACTCGCACAGCCAAGGGAACGGTTTTGTGAAATCGGCAGAAAAAAAAAAAAGAAGACCCTGTTGTACTTGACTCCGTCCAACTCTGGAAAATAACTTGCCCCCCTCCTCCTGGAATAAAGGCCATTCCAGGGCCGATTTGGACGGAAAACATTGTCAGATAAAAAAGTTTGGCTGGGGCAGCACATCCCAAATTCTCCGGCCATTTCTCTTTTTATCTTATCGTACTTTTTCACTTCAGTCTAATTCAATCCTCCCGTCCCCCACTTCTGACTTCATAGATTCTTGATTAAAAAAAGCAAAAAAAAACAAGATCTCTTGGTGGATTCACGCATTAAAGGGGCCAAGCCTGGCAGACTTGCAGACTTTATAGACCCGCCGATAAAAGAGAGATAGAGCTCGTCCGTTAGCTAGCTAGCTTGAAGGTGCAACATTTCGATGGCAATACATGTATACTGAGTTACGCCAATACTTCAATTTGGTAAGCCTACTCTTTCGTCCAATTAAAAATATGCATCCATGTGATCTACAAATATTTTTATGAACTCAAATTTTTTTTTTTGTGACCTTTTATTTATCAATTAGGTATTATTTATGGTACTTTTTATTATTAAATTAATCAATCGTACATTCCAAATAAAATATATATTTATAAAATAATACTTTATTTTAAATTTATTATTTAAATACAAGAATAAAAAGATTATTACTTTTCTGACAGATCTTGGCTTAATTTTTTCTCCGTCGTGTGTTTGTTTTTGAATTGAAAATATTTAATTTATATTTTAGCCAAAAAAATTGTAAATATTGTCTCTTTTTACAACAACTTAACTTTCTTGTATTTTCTGTATCTATTATTTATTCTCTTTTATATTTCTATTTTACAAATACAATTAATTTAATATGTTTCCAATATGGGTTTATCTGGTATTATTAAAATGGATAGAGACATATTTATCGTACCTATCAAAAAATTAAAAATTTGTAATTATTAACATACATAGAGTGTAATGCACAAAGTCGTGCTTAGGATGAACACAAATCACTATATATCTATGTAACTTTTTTCATTCTTCTCACATATTGTTGCCCTGTTGATTAAAATTCCTAGATTCGTTGCTGATCGGATACATGATTTTATTGTCCAGACCTGTTGAGATTAAGGTGTTGGGTTGAATTTTGGCATCTTTGCATTTGAAGTGCAACAACGCCTATATTCCACTTGTCGCTTTCATTGAAAAAGACCCCACGGCTTAAAAAAGTCAAATTGTCTAAGACTTTAGTGCACATTTGTCGCTAGAATTTAGAGTCATCATCTCGCCGGTTAAAAGTCTTAATTTGCAATCCGAAGTTGGAGCTTTAAACTACGATTGCCGCACCAGGCGGGCTTCAAAAGCTGTCTAGTTATAGCATATCCTAAAAATTTAAAAGTACTAAGTTAAAATGTATTTTAGTTCCAAGTAGTTTTTTTTTTTTTGTGGTATTTTATCTCTTTAGGGTTTCAATTTGTATTATAATATTTCTATAATTTTTAATTTTGACAATTAAAATTTTCAGTCAAATTTATTATTTTTAAAACTCTTTTGTAATTGTAAATCTTTTAGAAATATTATGAAATTTAATTTTTTTTACTCATCGTGATTTTTTTTTTGGTTGAAACTTGTTAGAATTTATAATTTTTTTTTGGAATTTTAATTGGGGTCCTATTTTTTAAATCTAACCCAAAATAATAAATGAATTCTAAAAAATTTCAAAGAAATAATCATGATGATTAAAAAATTAAATCTCATAATTTTAAAATTTTTAAAATTAAATAATATTTTAAAAATTAATAAGATCATCACAAATGATTCTAATTACTAAAATTAGAAATTATGGGGATCTTATAAGTAAATTAAAAATTTTAGGAAAAAAAATGCAAACAACTTAAATCACGAGAAGATTAGAGCATTTAACTCAAATTAGCATTAATTCTTGAGGTTTAGTTTAATCGTACAAATTTGGGTCTTAATGAGACAAAATACATTTGGAGGAAATTTTCTTATATTAAGAGATTTATTAAATTATAAGTTATATGATGAAAATAATTCTCTTTATTTTTATAAACTCTATATATTTTTAAAATTAAAATTTAAAAATTTAAATTTAAATTTTTAGCTATCAAATATTTCTTATAAACACATAAAAAGGAAAAATGTTCAAGATAAAAAGGCCGTATGCCCTTAACTCGTCTAAGGAAGCCCCTAATCTCGTCGAGAAGCCCCCAAAAAGGAAAAGGGTTGGCTTTCCATCCAATTATTTACTCCAAGTAACATAAGTGGGCAATGCCTCTTTTCGCTTAACTTTAATTTTTGATAACGTCAAGCGTAGTGATCCTAATGTTAATCAATTAACAAAAGATATAATTTTGGAAATAAAAAACTATAATGATAACCTTTTCCATATATATATATATATATATATATATATATCATAAAAATAAATTATAATTATTTTAATTTTATTATTTTTAAATTCACGCACATTTGTCTAATTTTTACATTATATAAATTAAAAAATTTTTGATTTTTTTTTTGATATAATTCCCAACGTAACTCTAATTTACCCGAAACAAAAAATGCATATGATATGCTTAAAAAAGCGAAAGCATTTTAATTTAATTTTAACAAGAAAGAAGACAACCCAACATGATTAGACTTCTCTCAAAATTAAAACACTGTCTCTCTCTGTCCCTCTGTTCCACACACTCTCGCTCGCGCATTTTGCTTTTGAATCATCTTCTCAATGGCAAGAACGAATTAGAACTGGTATTCCTACAGGAAAAGAAAAATTTAAAAACCCAATTTTCTCATATTTTACTCTCATTTCACAATGCTAAAACGTGCATTGCCACATCTCATTTCGGTGGTGATTTTCTTTCTCGTAACTTTGATCTGACCTGTGTGTTTTCTCGTTGACATCTGTATTTGCTGTCTTCTTCATTCCACAAATCCGTTGTTGCCGTTAAACTGGCAAGCAAGCGTTAATGTTAAAAGAATGCGATGTTGACTTATCGTTTTGGTTTGTATTTTTTTGGTTGCTGTTTTGGACTTGAATGTAGGTTGATCGGATTGGCTTAGTCACTGCAGAGACTGATTTGGCGGGTTCAACTGCGTGAATTTGTTGGATCATTATTGGCAACTGAAATCCTGAGTCACGATCCTAATTGCCATTTTCGATTTTTGAGGCTTTAACAAGTTTAGGCTTGATTGGTATGAAGAGATCGATCCCCGAGTGGAAAGAAGTCTGCTTTCTATGCTTGTAGGGGGGGTACGGATTCATGGTAACTTGCATAGGGGGATTGTATGTGGTGATGGTTTTTTTTTTTTTCAAAGATTTATGTTGAGTAAGGTCATTTAGCAGTGGACTTGCAAAGCTCAATTGTTCAACATTTTGGATATGAGAAGGCCCCGATTCAACAAATTATCTGTTGTTTTCGGCCCTGAACCGTGGCTTAGTTGGTTGCTGCTGTGCCTCATTTGTGTGCTTGCACTAATCGCAATTCTGGGATCCTCTTCTTTCGGTGCATATGATTCTTTGGCATTGACTCCAGTGCCTGGCATATCTTCGACTTATAGGAGGCTAAAGGAACAGGCAGCTGCTGATTATTTGGAGCTGAGGACGCTGTCATTAGGAGGTAGTCACCAAAACGAACTTGGATTTTGTGGCAGAGAAGGAGAACATTTTGTGCCTTGTTACAATGTTACTGCAAATTCGTTGGCCGGTTTTAAAGATGGGGAGGAATTTGATCGGCATTGTGAATTGTCAAGACCAAGAGACCAGTGTCTGACTCCGCCTCCAAAGGACTATAAGATCGCCCTCAGGTGGCCAAGTGGTCAGGATGTGATATGGAGCGGAAATGTGGAGATAACCAAAGACCAATTTCTTTCTTCTGGAATCATGACCAAGAGGTAATTCTTTAAAATTCTAGATGTCACTTTGGTACAATATTCATTATAGGTTATGTAGAGTTAATGATTTTCTTGTCATGGGAGTTTTACTAAATACAATCTCCTTAGGCTGATGTTGCTAGAAGAGAATCAAATTGCTTTCCACTCAGATGAAGGATCGATCTTTGATGGTGTTAAAGATTATTCCCGCCAGATTGCAGAGATGATTGGATTAGGAAGTGACTCCGAATTTCTTCAAGCTGGTGTAAGTGTTCTCTCAGTTCTATGGCTGGTGCCAGCAGCTTCTCAAGCAATATTACTTCTGAAACTGCTTATATTTCTTCAAAAAGAATGCAAGTCTTCTTTGCACTTTATCTTTAGAGTTATGTATTTTTCCAGAGCAACAGTTGCTCGTAAAAATGATCTTTTTGAGAGAAAACCATTTCACAGAGTCTCCTACTGAGTTCACAGGCATCATAGGAAACATGTCATGTAGTTTTCTCTATTTTTTGCTCTTTTCAAGTGAAGTGGAATATTGGGTAGTTTTTAACCTTTGTTGATTGATTAATAGGTGCGAACTGTCTTAGATATTGGCTGTGGATTTGGCAGCTTTGGGGCTCATTTGGTATCACTGAAGTTAATGCCTCTCTGTATTGCGGCATATGAGGCAACCAGCAGCCAAGTACAACTGGCTCTTGAGAGAGGTCTACCAGCAATGATTGGGAACTTTATTTCACGACAACTTCCTTACCCATCATTGTCATTTGACATGGTTCATTGTGCCCAATGTGGTATTGTTTGGGATGAAAGAGGTACCCTCTGGCATATCTCCTGGTAGATATGTGGTAACTTCTTTTTTTATGCTGCACATTTATTCAAACAAATAGGCTGAACTGGATCTTGTTGCTAGTTTGCCTTCTGTTTCTATGGTGTGTTTTTTATTTTGCTCTTGCTGTGCTGCTTTGTTAAGAGTTTACACAGAATTAACAATGTTGAGATGCTTCTGTGGCACTGTCAAATCTCCTTTATATTTGAGAATAAAGACGATATTGCTTCTTAGTTTAATTGTTCGGTCAAAATATGCACTGCGGTTTCTGAGGAAAGAAGAAGATGATTATAGGTTGTTCCACAGGAGACTAGTTGGTTTTATTGTAATGCAACAGGTTTCATGAGAGATAAGATTTGTGGACTGCTGGATTCAAAGCATATGTGCTTAGCTTATTTCTCCATGAGATTTCCAATAATTTGTTCTGCATTGATGTACACGTGGAAATTTCACTGATCACAGGTAGCAATCTTTGTTCAAAACTTTTGATTTATGTTTTTAACCTTTTGAGTTAATAAAACAGATGGAAAGTTCCTTATTGAAGCAGATCGAGCACTTAGGCCCGGAGGTTACTTTGTTTTAACCTCACCAACAAGCAAGACAAGTGGAAGCTCTCTGCACATTAAGAAGAGAAATGCCCGGACACCTGTAGAAGAGTTCACTGGGAAAATCTGTTGGACTCTTATAGCTCAGCAGCATGAGACTTTCATCTGGCAGAAAACTGTTGATGCCCATTGCCATACTTCTGGGTGAGGATGCTATTTGTACTATTGAATAGTCCTTGGTTTTATTGATCACCTTGTGCCATTTTGAAGTTCAGTGAGGATTTTCATTTTGTAGATTTTTTGTTTTTTTCATTAGCTTATAAGTTAGTAGCCAAAATGGCACTAATGTTTTGCTTTTGTTCTTTGTTGTAGTAAGCATGATGCAGTCCCACTTTGCAATGAAAGGAGCGATGTCCCAGCATATTATCAACACCTTGTCTCATGTATAAGTGGGACCAACAGCAAGCGATGGATCCCCATTCAGAACAGATCTTCTGTTTCAGATTTGAGCTCAGCAGAGCTTGAATTTCTAGGAAAGCATTGTTTTTGGTTTTCACATTATATGGTTTCCTTCATCAGTATCTTCATGAGTTACCTTGTAGTTTTCTTCTTCTCTTTTTTTCCCCCTTTTATTTTAAGATTTTTTTTATCACAATATCTAGGCATCTTATTTTATAAATTCATTTTTACCCTTGCAGGAGTTCAGCCCGAAGACTTCTTTGAGGACTCACAGATATGGAGATTAGCTCTACGAGACTATTGGTCTTTGCTTACCCCCTTGATTTTTTCCGACCATCCTAAGAGGCCTGGTGATGAAGACCCATTACCTCCATATAACATGATACGCAATGTGATGGATATGAATGCTCATTATGGGGGCATAAATGCTGCATTTCTGGAGGAAAAGAAATCTGTATGGGTGATGAATGTTGTGCCTATTAATTCCCATAATACACTTCCCCTCATACTTGATCGAGGGTTTGCGGGTGTTTTGCATGACTGGTATGTTATTTTCCCTTTTATCGAAGACAGTGTGCAGTTCTATGACGTTAATTCTTATTATTCTTCTTTTAATTAGTCTCTTCAAACAATTGGAGAATTTATGGTGTGTATGATTTTGTTGTTCAGATATCCTGTCTAAACTTCTGGGAAAACATAGCATGGAAGTCAACTTTTGACTGCATCTTTCATAAAGTTCAATGTTTTATGTAACTAACCAAGGAAACTTTTCTGGCATTACTCCATAACCTATGAAGACATGGTTCTTTAACTTAACTGATAGACCTTATCACAGCAGTGTTAATAAATTAATTTCATTGTGCTCAAAAATAGTCTGTGTGATTGTGTGTAAGTATACATGACCATGCAACAAAGTCATCTGCCTGAACCATATACTGTTTTCATTATTTCCAAAGTTTAGGAAACAGATTAAATGAGATGGTCGTCCTGTTGACACACAGGTGCGAGCCCTTCCCCACATACCCCAGAACATATGACATGCTTCATGCAAATGGACTTCTTTCACAACTTAGTTCTGAGAGGTGTGGTATGATGGACTTAATTTTGGAGATGGATCGAATACTTCGGCCAGAGGTAATTGTTCCTGTATTCATATAGCTTATGCTCAGAAGATTTCTGTGAAGTTTTATGTGCTGGCATGCATGATGTTGTGCTTTGTGTGTGATATTGTTGGTTTGTTTTCTTGTTTGGACAACCTCAAAAAATAACTGTTTTCTTCTGTAGGGATGGGTTGTCATTTCTGATAAATTTGGAGTGATTGAGATGGCTCGGATCCTTGCAACCCAGATACACTGGGAAGCAAGGGTGATTGACCTACAGAATGGCAGTGACCAGCACCTGCTAGTTTGCCAGAAACCATTTTTGAGAAAATGATTGCTCTTGCGTCTGGACCTGCAAAATTGTGCATTCTGCTCTGGTTTTTGTCTTTTGGATCTATCTTGAAAGTTGGCTTCTTCATGTATCCTTCATGTGTTTGATGTGATGTTATTCAGATCTGTTAGAGATTCCTGGACTTGATATGGGAGAGAGTCAAACTGCAAACCTTGGAAGTGGTTGAGCTGCAGGGCTGAGATGTTACTTAGGAGCCTAAACTAGATGCTGCATTAGGTCCAAATTTTTTCCGAAATGAAGAGATGGATTGTAGTGTAAAAGTAACCAAAGCTTGTTATTGGCATGCAGCATGAATCTGCTATTAAGCAGCAATTGCCGCATGATAAATCATGGAATCCTGCTTTTGACGAGATTACAACTAAACTTGGTGAAGCAAAAAGCTGTAGATTAGAAAGGAGGCTTGCTGCACAAGTAGCTGCCGGTGAAATTTTTTTGTCAAGGCATTTGTAGCAATCCATTCATCCATTAGTTTTTCCTTTTTGGTTAAAATTCTTTTATGAGTGTTAATTTCTTTATTATCTTAATATGAAACACTAGTTTCTGAACCGAACAATTGTTGTCGAGGGAGAATTTACAGCCCCGTGAAGTGATTAGATTTTTCTCTGAATTTTAACTCCGCCTTTGTCTGTATCCCTCTCCGGGGCTGAGATTCATGCTGACAAGTATTGTGGAACTCGGTTGCCCTGAGTCATTTTATTAAGTTGCAACTCCCTCTGATTGAATTGGATGCTTTATCTTCTCTGCATCTCGAAGTGCTGAAATTGACAAGTGGGGATTTGGACAATGTTTCTGACACGGACCGAACACCAAAAGGTGAAAAGTCCAGCGAAGGGCGGTGGTTGGGGGGGGGGGGTCTAAATTGAAGTTGAATACTTGAATTGCAAGTCAAAATTGTCTAATTAACTCAACTAATTACGCATTATCAACCTTGAGAAGTAGAATCTCAAGCCAATAAAATTTCTCTGGTCTATGTGCTACACGGCTTAGTAAGCAACAAGGCTCTAGACCATGACTGTTTTAGCTGGACTTCCCCAAGTGCTTCAGAAATCCAAATGATTCATGAGCGTGCAAAGCTACACCTCTGAGCAATGCCGGGCTTTCCCAGATAGATTTCCCGGATGGGTGACAGTTAATGGGTTTTGCCAAGCTAATCGGGCAACAGGTTTCATTGATTGTCATTAACCTCACTTCACAAACACTCAGTACAGTACACAAATAAAAAGTTTCGAAGGCGCAGATAAAAAATTCAATGCGCCTTATTCTTCACGTTCTGATACTTCAAATTAGGCAAATCGGTGCAAAGAAAAAGGGGAAAAAAAAAAGAAAGAAAAAAAAAACACGTTTTAGTGCACGAAACTCTTATATTTAATAAACGAGAGGAAGCAAAAGAGCGGCAAAAATTGAAAAATGAACCCAATAAAGCTCATTTCTCCCTTTAGGCTGCCCTCGCTTCTCCGTCTCCAAAAGGACCCGAAACTCGCTCTCCAACTCTTCCGAAATCCGAACCCGAACAACAAACCAGGCACAGAATCCCCAAAGCCCTTCCGCTACTCTCTTCTCTCGTATGACCTTATTATCGCCAAGCTCGGCCGCGCCAAGATGTTCGATGAAATGCAGAAAGTCCTCACCCAGCTCAAAAACGAAACCGATTTTTCTCCCAAAGAAGCTCTATTTTGCAGCGTAATTGCTTTTTACGGTCGCGCTCGTCTTGCCGGCAATGCACTCAAACTGTTCGATGAAATGCCGTCTTTCCGTTGCACGAGAACTATAAAGTCCGTCAATTCTTTGCTCAATGCGCTGCTGATTTGCAAAGAGTTTGATAAAATGCGGGTCGTTTTTATGGATATGGGAAAATATGGAAAGGCGGATGCCTGTACTTATAATATACTGATTCGTTGGTTTGGATCAAATGGGAGAATGGGAGATGCGTTCAAGGTGTTTGATGAAATGGGAAAGAGAGATGTTCGTCCGAGTGTGTCAACTTTCGGGGCTTTGACTTATGGGCTTTGCTTGAATTTGAGGTTGAAGGAGGCCTTGAAGTTGAAAGATGATATGGTTAGGGTCTACAAGGTGAGTCCGAATGCGCATGTTTATGCTTCCTTGATAAAGGGTCTTTGTAATACTGGACAATTGAATTTAGCTCTGCAGCTTAAGGAGGAGATGGCTAAGAAAAGAATAAAATTGGATTCAGCAATTTATTCTACTTTGATTAGTGGCCATTTCAAGGTTGGGAGGAAGGAGGAAGTTTCAGGACTTTTGGAGGAGATGACTGAAATTGGCTGCAAACCTGATACGGTGACATATAATGCAATGATTACTGGCTTTTGTAAAGACAAGGATTTCAATGCAGCTTATAACATTTTGGATGAAATGATGGGAAATGGGTGTAAGCCAGATGTAATTAGTTATAATGTCATACTCTTGGAGTTGTGCAAGGATGGGAAATGGAGTGAAGCAAATGATCTGTTTGAAGATATGCCGAGACGTGGTTGCCTTCCTGATGCTGTATCATATAGGATTCTTTTTGATGGTCTCAGTGATGGGATGCAGTTCAAGGAAGCAGCATTTGTTTTAGATGAGATGGTTTTCAAAGGCTTTGTCCCTCGTCCTGCTAGTATAGTCAAATTGGTCAATAGGTTATTGCAGGAAAAGAATGTAGAGCCGTTATGGTCTATTTTGAATAGTGCTTGCAAGGGAAATGCTATTGATGCAGATTTGTGGTGGACAGCTATTGCCTTCGTATTCAGTGACAATAAAATCCCCGGTGTGTGTGAGCTTGTTGATAGTTTGGTAGTTCCTGTGAGCTAACCCTCCTAGTTTAAGGTTAGTTTTACCCTGCTATAGAGATGAATTCTTAGTTATGTTATATTCTAATAGAGATAAATTCTTATTTCTGTTATATTCTACTGGGAGCGACTAGCAATGCATAGCTCCATTTGATGCAACATACTTGCAAGCTTGACACTTATTCCTTCTTTTTACTTCTAATGTGGAATTCAGTGCATACGTGTTCACACTTTTTTGTTTTTTTGGAGCCACACAACATGTATAAATGTGATAGCCCAAAACTGAGGAGAAAGACAAGTAAAGCTTAGTTGCAAGTCAATCTTGCTCCAAAACTGGGGAAAAATCTGAGCAAAGCCAATTGGTGAGTCAATTTTATTCTACTTGATCTTGGAGTGTGCGTCTGCTAATACTGCAAGAGCTATGTGTAGATGTACACCTGTTACCTCTCTCAAGAACTGCTCCAAAACTGAGGAAAAGTCTGAGCAAATCCCATTTGCAAGTCAATTCTGCCTTTCCTGATCTTGGTGTGTATGTCTGATCTTGGTGTGTATATCTATCAATGCTCAAAGAAGCATGTGCTAACCACTTTTTTAAAAATTCAAAATTAAGGAGAAATTTGAGTAAATTCAGCTAAGTAATAAACTTATATATTTGACACCATATTTTAATTCAAAATTTTAAAATATTAAATATATATATATATTTTCACTTTTATATTACTTAATCTTTTCTTTTACTTATAATGTGTGATTTCTAATATATACTTGCACATTTATACTTAAAATCCATACAAAATTATCTTCTCAATTGAATTGTTTCAAGGTTAAGATGAATTTTATGGCATGATCCTAAACTATTTTCTTTATACCTAATGCCTTCTCGAGACATTTCTGCTCAGCATTATCTTTTTATGGTTTAAGGATCAAACAGATGGTGTACACTAGGGCTTCCACATCCTCAAAATTTTTTTTGAAACCTGTGTTGATTGTGAAGAATTTTAGTCATTTTGTTTAGCTGCACAATTTTTCGATGTTTGATCTAAATGTTTGATACTCATTTGTTCTCTTATATTGTAAAAATCACATGCTACCTTAGAATGATAATGACTATTTGAATTCTATTTTGTTTGTGTTTTCCAAATTAGCTAGGTTTGATTGGACTTTTATGCAAAGAGACTAATCCATCCAAATAGATGATGGAAAAGGAGCTAACTTGTGGTTATTGCATAAAGCATACCATTTAATATGGTCCCTAAGGTATTCGCTTTGGTTTCTTTAACGCAACTTTTGTATTATTTGTACTTTGATTTATTCTAATATTTGTCATTTTGTTTTGCATGTGTAAGTGTGCACACGTCTAAATCAATGATATACATCTTGGCTTTAAGGAGAAATTTAATAGAATTCATAGAATCATGTGATTGTTGCTTATTCACTTGCACTTCTCACAAAACTATTACTCTTATAAATAGATTAGTAAAGTTTGCTAATAAATTTTTAGACAAAATAAAAAATAAAATTCAATTATATGGCTTTAGAAAAATAATACAAGTAATGACATTACTCTTCAATTATACAAAATTTTATATAATTGCTTATGTTAGTCAGATTCTAATGTTACTCAAATTTGATTTTTTATATCTATAAATATGTACCTTTATAGCTTGAGAAAGCAAGTGAGAAAAAAGGATTGAATGATCTTGTATCATCAAACTCTTTAAAATAAAAGTGTGTTTTTGAAATTTTTAAATAGTTCTCTCATGATTTTGTAAGCTTTTATTCCTTTTAAATTTCAAAGTTCAATACATTGTATCATGTTTTTTAACATTTTGTAAAAAGAAATCTCGTGATAATAAATAAAAATTATTAATTCAACTATTAAAAAGAGAGTTTTAAGTATTATTTTATGTGTTATAACATTTTAAGATGATATTTTTAATAAATAATTTTGCTTTAAATAAATTGTCAATTTATAAAATTTATTTTATAAAATAAGGCTAAAAATTTAATTTTTAAACAAATTATTGCAAGTTAACAAGTGTTACTTTTTAATTTTAATTTTAAAGTTAAATTTATTAAAAAAATTCTAATGTCCTACCCACTTTTTTCTCTATAGACCTTTTTAAGAGGCCATAAATTAGTTAGTAAGATGAGTGGTAGCAAAATTATAAAAGAGCTAATTTATATGGTTATATATAAAGGCTCGATACCAAGATTTATGTTGGAGTTAGGATGATTACTATGCGTAGGTATACTTTTAATATTAAAACTAATGCGAAAGCAATAGATATAATATAGAGATATTATAATGCTTATATGCCTCATAAGAAAAGAGTAAGATTCATAATACGAAAAATTAGAGAAATAAAATAAAGACATAAGTGGTAGTAAAAATGATATTGTATGATAGGTGATTGGATTATTATAGAAATATTTGTGAATTATAGATACATTACGCTAATTATGATATATCACAAAAAAAAAAAAACTTGCTAGCCTTTTAATATAAAATCATAATTGAAAGTTTTATGATTCAATTTACTTATAAATTAAGTTAATTTAGATAAAATTTACTTAAATTATTTTATGTTTTGATCTAATAATGTTGGTTAGTTAAAAAGTTGTTTGTGAGCCTAGCTCAAGAGAAAATGGTAGTCTTGATAGTTGGTTTCAATATAAAAAAAAAAAACTAAATAAAATTTATCTAGATTAACTAGGTCTTTAAGTAAGATGATTTTTACATCTTTTACTTAAACTAAAGAAATAATAGATTATAATAAACAAATCTTACAAATAACTAAAATAAAATAAGAATTACAAATTGAAATATACACAAAGAATCTAGAAAGAAAATTTACAAGATAAGAACATTTAATAATTTGTTTAATAATTACATAATAGATATTGTAGAAAAAAAATTATTATGTTAATTTCAATATTTAAGAAATAAGTCTTATAGAAAAAGAATATTTATAATCTTATAAATCTAATTATTGATTTATATATATAAGATTGATATAAGTTCTAATAAAATTTTTACATAGGCTAAAAATAAATATTCTTATATTAATGTGTCTAAGAGATGTTAGGTTATTAAATTTTACAAATTCCTTACATGTCTTTAAGTTAAATCTCACTAATGACATTATTTATTTTACTTGTGACTTAAACTACTCACTATTATTATTTGATGTTAATATTGAAAAAATTTTAATTTTAAATTAATAATTTTTGAAAATACATTATTTAGACCTAAAAATATAGTTTTAATATATAAATTTTATTATAAAATTTTACTCTAAACACTTAAACCAAATATTTTAAGTAAGATATATAAAGAACAAATTATTTTGATAAAAATAGATTTTGATAACTTTTTGTAAAAATTCTTAAATTATTAGACTAGTCATGTGTTATATTTCTAAATAAATGGACTTTACCAAATATCATATTATCTAAACAAGTATTTTTAAGAATAAAATTTGCATGAATTATATAAGATAATAAAGGTAATGCAAAGATTATTTTCTCTTCTCCAAGACATTAATATGTTAATATGGTAAAAGTAAGTTTTACAAATTATATTTCTTCTAGTTCAAAATTTATTTTTGTAAGAGTTAAGTATAATAAAATTATTTCATGATCTTATTATACTATTGAAATAAAATTTGATAAAGATAAGTTGTTATTATTTTTGTCAATATATATGATAATAATATTTTAATCGATTAAATATGATAAAAATGATAATTTTATTTCAAATAAAGATTTATTAAGATATTTTTTTTTATCTAAAACATAATAAAAACAAAAGACCCTAGTTTTTAAATAATTAATAAAAAAATGAAGCACATTTCAAAAAAAATATTATGAATAACCTAATAACTTAAAAACATATTCATTATTTTGATTCATTTGATATATATAGTTATAAATTTAAAAGAAATAATATTAATATCATTAAAACTTAAAAATGAAATTAGTAAATATTTATAAATAAAATTATAAATTTTGATATTTTCCTATAGAAGAATATGAATTTAAGTATATTGATGGTGGTGGTGGTGCCACATAGTCTTTAATTGCTCTATTCCCGAAAGATGATACGTGGATAACTTTAATTATTTAAAATATTCCTTTAATCTAATTAAAACTGTAAAATTTTAAATAAAAAAAACGCAAAAACCAGATGAAATCAAGTAGAGTCGGCTCAACTCGGATTAAAACCAAAACTAAAATTGACAGTTGAATCGAAACTAAAACTGGCAGTTGAACAAAAATTAAGCTGGAACAATTCGGTTATGGTTCAGCCTTCCCCCCCCCCCCCACCTAAACTGGAATTGGCCCATGATCAAGTCTGCCTCTAGTAACCATCGCAACCTCGACGCCATGCTAACAAAATGGCCATGTATCTTTTCTGCCAAGCATCCAATGCCTAGCCACAAGGGACGGCCTACGAAACCATAGTTTCATAAATACTGATAAGGGCAAAGGCCATCTTTAGGCAGAAGGGAGATCCCACCAGAGAGATGCCTGCTATTTAAGGTAATTGAGTTCAAAACTAGGGCCATTTCAAACATTAACTGTTTGGAAAAAATAGATTAGCAAATGGAAAAATGATACCCTTCCAAGCAGCAGAATGAATAGGAAGGATCAAAATTAAAAGACATTCATCATTACCATATAAAGTTTATGCGTGCAAATACTGACAAAAGAAAAGCAATATTTAAAAGAAAAAGAAACAGATTGTTCAGAAAGATTGACGAGAAGAAAATTAAGGAAGGCAGAGCAGCTAATCAAATCTTTATCTTCAGGCTTTGGCAGGATCTAAATAGATGAATACAATCGTAAACTGTCTCCAATGCTCAATCCAATAACCTTCAAAGAAAGCTAATAAAAAGAAGCCACTTCTGCAACTAGTTTTCGACCCTCTCACTGAGAGCAGTGTTCTCAAGTCCCCTTCAATGCTGCAAAAAGAGTAGGCTTTTAGTAGTGTAATGTTAAAAAACCACAATTTCGGTTCATTAAATTATGCGAGAACTAACCTCTGCTTCAGCGGGTTTGGATTCCTCACCCTTGACATTATCCTCACCTACATGGAACAACTTGTTTGAGATTTTTTACATTATATCTAAAGCATACCATATCACAGGAGTAAAATCCTGGAAATTAGTTATAAATTAAGAGAAATGTCATTGGTAACTTTACTAGCATGCTCATTTAAGCATCATGCTGCATATTTCACCACTGATTTCCACAAAATATATAATGCTAATACAACAGTCCAATTCAATTTAAACCCTACCTCCATCTTCAGGCAGATCAGAAGTCCAAAGAGTTAGGTTATCTCTCAACAACTGCATAATCAGGGTGCTATCTTTATATGACTCCTCACTCAATGTGTCCAACTCAGCAATTGCCTCATCAAAAGCTTGTTTGGCCAAATGGCAAGCCCTGCAAGTTTTCATAACAAAAGATGCATCAGCTAAAAGCCAAACCTAGGACAAGAATAATCAGTTTGATGGAATGAAATCAACTCACTTATGTACCTTTCAGGAGAATTCATGATCTCATAGTAGAAAACAGAGAAGTTAAGCGCAAGTCCAAGACGAATTGGGTGGGTTGAAGGCAGATCTGTATTTGCAGAGGCAGAAGCAGCCTAAAGGATCAATGGCAACAGACAGCATATATTAAAAATACGTAGAGTAGATATAAAATAGATGTAGAAGTAAATATGTCTAAATATGTCAATCAATTCTCCATGTTTAATCACGCCACAGAAACCAAAGCAACATGCCTCATAACCCTTGAGTGACTGCTCAGCTGCCTCCTTCCGTTCCTGGTCTGTCTTGAACTCAGCTAGATAGCGATAATAGTCACCTTTCCTGCATTCATGCACGACAATGACATGACCCATTATAAACATTTAAGAGGATCCTGACTGAACTAATGTATTATAATGGGAGCATGTCTAAACCTTCAATCAGAGACGAGAAATATAGCCATTATCATACCAATCAGACTCCTCTTTTCACTTGCATGACACAACTGATCGAATGAAGCGACATGAATAAAAGTTATCTACGATAGGGGAGAATAAAGCAGCTTTAAAAACAAACTTAACCCACATCTTGTGGTAGAACACAGTAGCTTCTCCGGAGGCAGAAGAGGGGATCAGATGCTTGTCTATGATGGACAGAATGTCATTGCAAATCTTTGACAATTCCTGCTCTACCTGCTGGCGGTAACCTTTGATCAGTTTAACATTGTTGTCATTCCCCTTAGACTCTTCCTTTTGCTCAATGGAAGACATAATGCGCCAAGAAGCTCGCCTAGCACCAATAACATTTTTGTATCCCACAGAGAGGAGGTTTCTCTCCTCTACAGTCAAGTCATAATCAAGTTTTGCAACCTTTTTCATGCTCTCAACCATTTCTGTTTCAAAATGCAATTTAAAATTACCAGAGTAAGATACTAGCAGACATATGCATGCACATGACATCAAAATTTATGGTTAAACATTAGAAATTGCTCAAGCAATTTAAGTATGGTGATCCCATAGAAAATTTCAACCACAAAGATACCTAAAAATCTAAATATTGAGAAGCTCTAGGACGGAGGTAAAAATATAGGAGAAAAGATTAAATCATAAATACTTTGCCCATAAATGTGAATGCCGGTAAACATGCAAAATTAAATTCAAAGAAATGTTTAAACAACAGTTACAGAACATATCTTCTGATTCCAATTTTTATCAGATATGAAAGAGCACCGGCAATTTCTCTCCCAAAAACAAGTAAGAATAATGGGGTTTCTGCATGTGATTGAAAGACACATACGGCTTCCGAGTCAATCAATGACATGGCATACAATCTATGTCATGACACTCTTTAGATCACAATGCGGAACACCCAGATGAGGGAAGGCGTAAAAATTACGACTTTTTATAACACATGAAGCAGTTAATGTCCGATCACCGTCCACAAATCAGAAGCCAGTGTCTAACAAAATAGAAGAAACCCATTTTCTGCCGACCGGTGATCTTTGGCAAAAATATAAGAAAAATGGTGAAAAGTCGGTCACTTCCTCAAATGGGTCAATGCAAAAACTTGTTCCTTTCCCTTTCACCAACATTCAAAGCCACCTGCTGTGATCCCATCTTCATATCTTTCTCAAATTCTCCCATTATATCCCGTAATCTTAACCAATCCAATAATACACAAACGCTTGGCTATCCACTAAGATTCGAAATTCAAGAAAATTTACAATAAAAAATGGCAATAATTTATCAAAAATAAGAAAAAGAAAAAGAGCGAGAGAGAGAGAGAGAGCAAAAGAAAACAAATTTGACATTACCATCGTAGCGCTCGGCCTGCTCGGCGAGCTTGGCCATGTAAACAAGACTCTCTCTCTCCTTCTCCGACGACATTTTTGACAGAGAGATCACTCAGACAACACACTTCAATCGTCCAATATACGGCAAGATGTAAGAAAGCAAAACCAAAAACTAATAAAAAAAATTAAAAAAAAAAATCTCTTGTTCTCGTTTTTTTTTTTTTCTTTGTTTTTTGTTTTCTTTTGAGGAAAAATACGGGAATGCGAAGAAATTAACGGAAAATAAAGGTGGGGGCGGGGGAGAAAATTGGAGAGATTTGCGAGGAAAATGTGTGGTGGAAGAAGGAGAAGAGCGATTTGGAAGACCGGATCTGGACCGTTCGTTTGGGTGCCTTTGAACGAGGAAGCGCGCTTTTCGTCAATTTTCTTTCTGTTTTTCTTTTTTATTTTTTGGCTTTTTCTTTCTTTTTGTTTCTTAGACAGTTTGGATCCGTTCAATCCTCTGCTGTCGGTATTTCGGGACTCTTTCTCTCTCTTTTTTTAATAAATAAATAAATATATATATATAAAATAAAAATTTATCCCAACTTGATATTCTGAGAAAAAACTCTTTTAATTGACGTGAAAAAATTTAGTTTGATAAAATAAAAAGTTCCCTCGTTTAACTATATTTCATTTCATTTTTTAAATATTCCTGTAATTTAATTACAATTTAAATTATGAAAAATACTATTACACTTGACCGCCGAAGCCCTTGAACACCGTTGCATGAACGTAATGCTATAGTTAAAGTCTAAAGAAATTTTTTTGGACATCTCTCGCATCGGGGATGTAGCTCAAATGGTAGAGCGCTCGCTTTGCATGCGAGAGGTACAGGGTTCGATCCCCTGCATCTCCAATTGGTCCCCCCCAATAATAAAAAGTTACGAAAAGAACTCTACCATCCACGTCCATCAGTTTTGCCTGACTATTAATTAGTAACCTTGAAAAACAAGTTTTAGTATAATAATAAAATTATTTTGTTATAATATAAATAATTCTTTTAATAAAAATAATATTAAAATTATCGCAAATATTTTTTAAAAAATTTTAATAATATTAAAAATTTTATATATTAAAATTGTCTTGTCCATTCGTAATCTAATTAAACTCAAAGATATTAGCATCAACATTACCTTAATTACTTTCCCAGAAGCAAGCCAACATTGCTGACCTAAAATTGGACGGTATAAGGCATCCAAATTAAAAAATATATATATTTAAAAAATAATTATTATGAGCACGAGAGCAATCTGTAATGAATAGTACAATCAAGACACAAGACCATGCAGTGACCGTCGTGTATGAATGGAAGAACAAACAAGTCTTGAGGGGAATGATGCGAGAAAATCACCAATCACGGCGATTCGTTGCCAAAACAACTCTGGGGGCAAGCAGAAATCTCCCTCGTGACTCGGGAAATGGACAGCTTGAGTGTCATTTCTTTTGTAAAGTTTTCCCTTCTTCATTTGAACTAAAGTTTTCACTTTTGTGGTTAAAGGCATCAGAATGGCGTCCGACCGTGCAGGAATACTGAAGAAGCTACTCTACGAAACTTTATTGCAGTCATAGCAGGAAAGAAGAAAAAAAAAGCAAATAGAATGGGAAAGTGATTAACGAGTAGCATTAGAGAATGACTGATTCCCGAATTGAGAGAGAATCTGACTCCCGATTCTAAGAGCAATGGAATTACATTACCCCTTAACAAATAGTAAAAAATGGGAATGAGTTCATTCTTACCCATTTTTGTTAATATCCTCTCCTAACTCTAAATTGCTCTACTTTAAAAAATATAATATAAAATAAATATTTTATCTACCTTTGGTTCAAGTTGAGCTATTACTCAATTCAATTGCCTACGTTTGCGTGAAAAAGTTAAATGGACCTAAAAGATTCTAGCTAGGAAAGCATGTTTTCCGGGAAAAGTACCATACCATCAACTTAAATATCAAATCTCCTCCAATGAATGGCTCCGGGCAACAAGGTCCTTTCAACCAAAATGAATTTAATTTTTGTCATCATACCTAAAGAAATTTTTGTTCATGTTTAATACTAATCAGCACAGATGGCAGTCAGCAAAGCAAATAGAACTAGCTGTGAGTAGAAAGAAATAAACCAAACGGACTCTGTGGCGTGTGAATTTACAACATACCCCTTTGCCAAAGTCATTCACCAACGCACATGAGAAAGGCAACCAACACACATGCAGTGCACACGCGCAGAGCCCAATACCCGAGTCGTGTGAAAAAGGAAACGGGAATAGACTTACTAATCCAGATTGATTCCCTTGGTCCTGTCTATGGAGTCAGGCACTCATTCTGGGTCATCACCACATTCTTCCCTCTGACAAATTCTCTCTCTCTCTCTCTCTCTGTTTTTTTTTTTTTTTTTTTACTTTAAAAATTTTTTAGATAATAAGTTATATAATAAAGATTTTTCTAAATTTTCATAAATTTTATGCCTTTTTCACAAAATTAAAATTAAAATGTAAAATCTTAAAACTAAGTTTTTAATTATTGAAATATTCTCAGGGACAATTTTTGTATATATACTCAATGCAACGAAAATTGTAGTTAGTATCGTTTTTCTTCAACTGAAATAATAATAAAAAAAAAAAGCATATACTCCAATTGACCTCTACGTACATGCTTAGGCACGCAGCAAATGCTACGTGTAGAGGACGAGGAATGTGAATCTCGACCCCATGGGCAATCTCTTTGTGGCACATAAAAATCTGGAAGCATTCCAAGTATCTTAGGTCCATGCATCTCCATATTCCATATTTGGTTTGAGCTTGGGCTTCTGCAAGTTAAATGGACATCAGGAAAAGCTAAAGGGTGGGGACTTCAACCAAGGGAGCAGGCTTGGTGGCCATGATGACACGCATGGGAAGCCAAGCTTTCTTCCCTTCTGAAAGTGGCAGTTGTCCAACATGTAGGCATTGATTTTGTTTACTTCCTTCTTTTCCGCACCTCCTCGTACGTCACAATTTCCTCCCTCTCCCCCTTTCTCCCAGACACAAAGATTTCCTCACAGGCATGTCGATGACCTGTTAAAGATCTAGTACACCAGCAGAAGTGGGTGGTCGTGATCATGACCTCTCCCAGGAGGTGGATGGTTCATTTTGCATGTTATGCCTTACTTGCAGAAGCCGCACGCTCTCCTCTTGTGTGTTGGTTACCGTATGCCTAAAGACAAGGATCATTTATATTTATGGCATATTTGAATCCGGGAAACCCGGCTGTGGATGAAACACTAGACTAAGAGGAATTAATGAAATACTATAAGAAGAAAACGAAGAAGCAAAGGACAGAAGCTGTTGCAACAATTCTTTTTCTAGGTTTCACAGCTTTCTATCACGAGTTCTAACGTCCTTGCCTACGATCTAATGGTCCAAACCCTCCAACATTGTTATAGTCTATTGTAAGCACCACGGCCCAAGTGAGAATGACAATTGGAAATCTGGAAGTGCTATACTCTTAAATCTAGCCGCCTAACATCAGTGGCATGGACAGTGCAGTCAAAACGTGTCAGCCATGTAGCAACTGTCGTATAAGAATCAACGAATAGGCGACTCTTGTGGAAACTTAAGTGCCAAAATTTATGACTTCCATTGCAAAATAACTCTGAGGCAAGCTGAAGTCTTCTTCATGACTCAGGATTTCTATTTCTTCTTCTGGTTCCTGAAAATGTAATCAAAGCACACCAAAATCAAGGGGATGCAATAAATTTTTGTAAAAAGCTAAGAGCAAGAGCAGAGGTGATGTCTATAAGTAACAGCAGAAAAGATGTCCATGCTATATTACCGTTTAACTAGGCATTCTTAGATCTTCTATTACCCACATCCCCATGCCCCCCGGTATTTATTGTTCATATTTTTGACAGTTGCCTGGGGTTGAGTGTGAATTTGTTCCGTCTGCTAACATAAATTTCATCACCTAAGTGCAGAGATATCCCAAAGTTTAGGCACTATTGGTCTTATACTATGTTGAGGTTTATATTAGTGGAATTCACCATCCAGTTTGCGACTAATTTGATCTTTTTTTGTGTGCTTTCACATCTCCATAAAATCTGTCACCATTCACAAAGCATTTAATGACATCGATGTAACACTTTTGGGTTATTTGCTTGTGTGAAAGCACAGAAGGGGAAGTTGTCATTGAGATATATTCCTTACCAGTGTTGCTATGTTATAGAAACGATCCATCAACTGCAAAACTTCATCCGGAGAAAAGTGTCGATCAAGTCTGTGACAAAGTCATCAAGACATTAACATAATAAATGCAACAGTTGGTAACGTAGTTTGCTCAGAAACTGCACATAACTAAAAGGGTGTGTACTGTATAATTCTGAGGTAAAACAACCTTTTCTGCAGATATTCCATCAGGCCAAAAATGACAAAGTGATGATGAATGCCTGCATAAAAAGAATTTATTGAGTGCTTTTTTCTGATTCTTAAACAGACAGATTACCTGAGAACAAATTTTGAACTTGTTTCATCTCAATTGTGTATTGAAAAACTCAAGTGCATTGATTGCCAAATTTGACTGTCCTTCACAAAATAATGATTGTTTACTATCAATTTAGAAGATTCAACGCCCATTAGTTCCCCCCTAATCATTTTAGGCCATTCAAGCGTCACCTTCATATCAACATCACTCGGCAGGTGAATTTATTTAAACCTTTTTTTTCTGCTATTGACCAAGAAGATGTAAGTCAAGAGCTTGTCTATCTCCTCCAGTATGGTTTCTACACAAGGTAATAGATAAAAAACATATTGATATATTCTTTTTTTTTCAGATTTTTTCCCTTTTAATTTTAACTTTTGATCATGCTGGAGAAATTATGCTATGCTAATACCAAAGTCTGTCGTAGTAGTAGCCAGAAAATATGACTGTATTATTACAGCTAAGAACAAAATAATAAAAACAAAGAATCAAACTAATCCTGTTGCCTTAGAAAGCAAAATGTTGCATTCATTGGTCTCTGCATCATTTCGCAAAGAACATAACATGGAGAATCTGTGGTCCCCGTATCACCGTCAAAAATCCATCAGTATAGTCTAACTTCCATTATAATTTCATTATGTAAGGCCCTCCCGTCCTTTCACCAAAAGTTTCAACTAGCGACTGCCTTTTGATCTAATTTCACTTCAATGCACCGTATTCACATTTGTCGTGCAAAAAAAGGAAAAATAATTTTGAAATTCTTCTTTTTCAAGAGATATTTTGCCACAAAGTTACTAAGAAACAGAGGAAAAAAAAAAAAAACTTCCTAGTAATTAGCAAGCAATCAAAAGGAAAAATGATCTTCCATTTGATTCAAGTTGAATAATTACTCAATTCTATCGCTCATATTATTCTCCATGCAGAAAATCTCAGTAATTTATGAAAAACATTATGCTTCCATTTATCCCCTCCAAAGTTCCTATTTCTAGTTTGTGCACAAAATTCCCGGGTTTTGGCCAACAAGCACCATATTTGGCTCAAAATCGAACAAATCGGAGCCGTTTACAGATATCAAATTTGATAATGCAAGACAATAAAATATGGAAATCACAAAATGAAAGAAGCTGTAGGAACGTGCCTCGCAGTCTGATCGGAGGATAAATTGCAAGAGCTTCTAAGAATCTGAGTTCCAATTCGACCTCCGAATCCGATTGCTTCTAATCGTCGCCAAGAAGCCAAAGGAAAAACAAGAACAATTCCAATTTCAATTCCGCCATTCATGGAAGCAAATAGAGACGACGGAAGGAAAAGGACAGACCTCTGAAAGAGAGTCGACGGAAGATCGGCGAGCTCTGCATGGAGAATGTACGGACGCACCATCTCGCTCCACTTCTTTCTCCTTGCCATTTCCTCCACCGCCGCCGCCGCCGTCCATCTTGTGCCCTTTTTCTTGCCTTTTTCTTTCTTCTTTTTTTTTAATTCTTTTCTTTTCTTATTGATTTCACTCTCAAACGCTTCGTGACTTTTCTTTTGTTTCTTGTTTGGCAAGGTCTTAGCGATTCCAGGGGAGGTCGGTTTAACTTTAAATATGGCCCGGTAATTGGGTCGGATTACCCGTTTAAAGTTCGGGCCTGTTCCTCTTCTAAGTTCGGACTTGAAGCCTAACTAATTAATATAAAAGTATAACTTATTTATTATTTTATATTATATAAATTTATTTATTATTATTATTTTAAATAAATCTCATTTATTATGTAATAGAAAATTTTAAAATAAATTGTACTAACATTAACATGACGAAACAAGAAAACAAATCCTATAATCACTCGAAATAATTATCAAGATGGTCTTTCAATAACAATGTGTATTCAAGTCGCGACAAGGACGAAATCAAGAGAGCTTTCAATAGAAAGACGAGAAACGACAAAGCAAAAGCTCACTTCTATTAGCCAGAGACGTTAAGGTTTTGTTCAACAAGATCACAGAAATCTCCACGTTTTGTGATGCTCGTGTTGCTATTTTATGAGTTCTGTTCTTTTGGGTACCCTCTCGTTGACGTCGTCTTTTTGATGTTTTTCTTGAAAATTGTGTTCTTGATGATGCACAAAATCACGATAAAACCAAGAACTTGGGATCTTTTTTCCGTGGGAAGAAGCAATAGGGTTTGACCATTGTCCCTACAAAACCAACAAGAGGAACAAATCCTTTGAAGGGTTTCATACGGATGTCGAAGAGTCAAAGAGATTAAACTCAGTTTAAGAGGAGTTGGCCAGGGCATTGGAGAATTTGAGGGATAAAGCTCCAACTAAGATGTAGATGCAATGGCTTACTTCTGTTGGCACTACTGCTATTGTTGGAAACAATGAGAACTGTGAATTAGATGTTGCTGTAGAAGACAACAGTGATAACTGGCATTTGGGTCATGCTGATAACTGCTGCATTCTTGATAGAACTACATTCCTCGATCATTCTCATTCTAACTTAATTACTAAAAGTTTAAGCCGGTTCCAAGTGAAAATTCATTATTGCAACAATTTCAATTGGCTTTATTTTGTTTTTGTTATTGTTATTGAAAGTAGAAACAGCAATAGTTTTGTTGAAACGAGTAACAGTGATGGTCTAGGCCAATATCTTAACATAACTGACGATCAGAATTTCTTTTTTTTTTTGACCCCGACTTGATTGCTAGTAATTTTAATTTCGATCAAAATTATATATCATTTTGAGTCAAACTTTGATGATATTAATGAAGCATTCTTGCAACCTGGAATTTTCAATGACAGCAAAGAGGAAGATGCTGCCACTAGCCATGAGCTACAGTAGCAGAATCTTTGGGGGGGGGGGACCCAATTTAATTTCAAGAATATAATTATATTTCATTCATTTAATAATTCTATCATAATATTAATCTTTTTTTTTTTAAGAATTGATTCTTAAATAAATAAACTAAATTAAATTTGTTGGATTTTTAAAATAAGATTAATATATATATATATATATATATCATTTTATATTTTTTTCAAATTTAGTATAATTTTTTAAAGTAACAATTTATACTTCATAAAATTATTATATAATAAATTTATTACATTGTTAATTAATACTAACAGAATCTATTAATATGCATAGGATTACACAGCGTATTACATGTGATTTAATTTAATACTAATAAAAATAAAAATACAAAAAAAAAGACTTTCTCTCCCCTCACTCTTTCTCTCTCCTCTTTCACTGTCTCTCTTCTCTATCTCTGAGTCTCCACCTCCTTCACAGACTAGTCTTTCAAATTAAATAATTGCACAATCATAAAATCTTAGATTTTAAAGATAAAAACTACGAAACAACCCATAAACCATAAAATGAAGCTTACAAAGACCCACAAAAAACCTATTTCAAGTTGAGATAGAATGGTTTTCTTAATATATCTCAGACTCTCGGGTGAAATTTCAAAAATAATCACAAATACCTAAACATAAAAATTGATCTAAAACCTAAAAGTTTGAGACTATAAAATTGAAAAAAAATGCAAAATTAAATCATAAACACACACACACACACAAAAAAGTCAAAATTTAAAGTCTTTGAATAATTTGCCTTTAGTTATTAAGACTTCACCAGTTGCAACTACTCTGTCCACATCCCTTTCACGACCGATGCTTCCTGAAACTCAATAAGGTCCACATGGTTCTACTGCTGTTGCCTTTGCTCCTTTGCCACGGCTCTTCCCTAACCCTTGCGTGCCCCACTACGTAAAATCGATATCGTTCATCATCCAATCACAATAAGCCTTATCACCGAAAGCCCTAAAATCCCTTTCACAATTAATCAAGAAGGCCTAGATCGAAGGAAGAAAAATAAAAACGTAAATAAAGTCAAAGCAAGTCTTGAAATTTATAATACGTATCACCAGAGAAAATTTTCTTTTTATACTATTATGACTTTAATTTGAGTTGTGATAATTTAGACCATCTTTTATTATTTCAATTTTTTAAAATAATTTCAGTGGAGTTAGCATGAAACTTTTGATTTAAAAGAATAATAATAATAAAAAAAAAGGATTATGTGAGGAAGGTGAAGATTTAAGGAGGAAGGAGAGAGATCACGGGAGAGGAGAGAGAGTATTCGAAGAGAGAAAAAGAAGTATGAGAGATTTTTTAAATATTTTTTATTTATCATTTTTATTAATTTTAAATTGAACAATAAGTTAAATTTTGCGTTATTACGTAATTAATTTTTTATTTATAAACATATTATATGTACATATTAATAGAATTTGTTAATATTCATTATTAATTTATTATAAGATAATTTTACAATATGCAAATTGTTATTTTAAAAAAAAATTATACTAGATTTACAAAAATATATAAAAATAATAATTTTTATACTAACCTTTTTAAGTAATATAATAAATTGAATTAAATTAAAATTTACTAAACGAAGGATTTAGTAGAATTGAATTAAATTCTATCAATTTTTGTGATTTTAAACAAGTTATGAAAATTTAAAGTCTCTTTTTAATTGTAATTTGTAAAACATTAATTAATAAAAAATTAATAGTTGCCCATTAAAATAGTTATGAATATGTTCTTATAATATTTATTTTAAAATAAATGATTTGAATTGAATTATGTTATATATATGTAATTTCTAAAATGATTTTGCTACTTTCGTTGAGTTATAATATCATTTTTCTAAATGTTATATTTAGGTTTGTGTGATAAATGATACGGATGGTTTTGCAAAATTTTTAAATTTATACGTGTACACACACATTTAAAATGAATTTTTAAATATAATTTGATTTTGTTTTTTTGGATAAATTTATGAGAGTCTCATTTTTCAATAAGTATAAAAACTTAGTTAAATTTTTTGTGCAAAGTGTAACATCAAACGATAAAGTATTGAGAAATAATATCTAACAAATTGGATTTCTCCAACTTATGCATACCAAAACTTCATTTATAAAAATCCTTTAGTATATCCAATATGCTTTTTTCGCACCAAATTGTAAGCTCAATGAGTAGGTCAATTGGTCAAGTCCACCCCACCTTAAGCAATGCCCGGAAACACATGGTCCATCCAAGTTTAATAAAAAAAAAAAAAAAAAGGCATATTTACATTATAGAAACTTGATGAAACAATCGCTTGGCTTTTGTTTTTTGGTTTGTTTTTGGCTAGCCAATGAACTTGCTTGTTTAAAAATAATAAAAAAAAAACTCAATTTCTATTTATTTAATTTTATATGGGCCTACACCTCTGGACCAACTCACACTTAAAAAAAACAAGCCCACCGGATTTCACAAGGAGGGTAGTTTCCAATCTTAGAAAGGGATGTAAACAAATTGATATAAACACTAATGATATGGTAGTCTGATTTGATAAAATTTCCTTCAAGCTCATCTAATAAAACGAAGTAATGATTCCTGAGCCAATTTTTAAAATTCTTTTAATAAGAAGTTGTTCGATCATTTATGTTCATGTCCATTTCATTTAAAGCTCAATTGGATATGAACTTGTTTAAGATGATGTAAGTTTTTTCTAAAGGCACATTAAAGTTTTATCCCGTTAGATTTCTTAAATAAAAATATTATTATTATTCAAAAATTTGAATTTTTAAATTAAATATATTTATTCAAATAATATCATAAATAATATAATTAAATTAATAAAAATTAAAAAATAATCGAGTTATTATTCTTAATTTTTTATTATTATCGCACATTTTAAAATATTAAAAATAAAAATATAGGATCCTATAATTTAAATTAAATGCATTAATTAATTTTTAAATTAAATTAACAATTATAATTCTTAATAATACAATAACATATATAATAGTTATTCTTATAATTTAGTATTCAATAAAAAAATTATTTAAAAATATTATAATTCTATTAATTTAAAATATTTCGACGTTAGTTCGAAATTTGATAAGGGCATCCTTGTGGTCGCATACATGTCCCAAGAAGGACTACATTAACTCACCGAGAAATTCTCATGGTAAATAAATTTATAAAAATAAATAAATAAAACTGTGTGGTTGCAGATCAATGGCAAGCAAACATGAAACAGGCCATAACAAACAAAAGGGACGCAAAAATGCCCATCATCAGTTATGGGGTGAGATTACGGAAGCTCCGCATTTCCACCACACATTTAGTGAAAGTATTATCGGATAGAGAAAACGATAGCAGTAGAAAGAAGAAGAAGAAGAAGAAGAAGACGAAGAAGGAAGGACTCCTGTGATCTGGCCAGGCCAGCCGTTTGTTTGTATGGTTGGCGAGAGGCCCAGCCAGCCGTTGCCATCGACGCCCTTGCACACGCGCACCACGTCACGCGGGAACACTACTGCAACGGAGCTGTCAATTTCTTTATCTTGTCAACAGTCTGCATTTTCAGCATTTTGTTAACTGTATAATAAAAATTCATGCCAGATTTATTTATATTATATAAAATAATATTTGTGTAATATATAATATCATGCATATTGTATAAAATAATTTTATGATCGTTTCGGGTTACCAACTTGGGTGGCCCATGTAGTCAGATGCCTTTTGTCCTCGGATGCACGCACTGGCCATCCGTCCAATGCCCATTATTGGCTAAGGATAGCTGTTCCAAAAACAAAACAAAACAAAACAAAAAAAAAAAAAAAAACAAGAAAAAAAGAGCTGAGGGAACGTAACCTTTAGCTTGTTTGTCGTGGGGAATGGCGAAATGTGGAGTTGGTGGGGAAAGGCAAAGCGATGGCATTAATTTTTCTGTGTCAAATTATAGTATGACTTCTGAACTCAATTCTAATTGGTTCCAAAAAAATTAGGGTTAAGATCTTATTTTTACCATTTCGACTACCGAGTTTATTAATTGTATTTATTATTGTATTTATACGTGCATATTAGATACACAAACCTAGCATATTGTATATGCACATTATTTTATTTTTATACGTTATATAAACACATATATAGTATAGAATATAAATATTTAGTCTAATGGATGAAATATGCACGTTCATTAATTAGTTTTAGAGATTTTCTTTTAAATAGTCATATACATCATACATTTTTATATTTTTTTTGATAAAAACTAATATATAAAAAGAATTAATATTTTTTGCATTCTTTAATATAGAATAAAAATAATGGCATCAGCTTAAAAATTAAGAAAAAAGAAAGATACAATTTTAAAAAATAGTGAATTAACCCATGAGTTAGCTCCAACCCGAACATCAAAAAGTAGAATTATCTAAACACAAAAATAATCGGACCTGTAAATAATTTGAGCCTAAAAATAATTCGATCTGACTTATTTGAAACTTCTATTTGGGTCGTTTGGTTTGAAAGGTTGAAAAAAAAAAAAAAAAAGAAAGAAAAAAGGAAAGTAAAACTATTCTATGCATAAATCCAATTTATCAAATTGACGATTATATACCTATTCAATTTACTTAGGTGAAGGGTGAAAAATAGAAAAGTGAACAAAAAAAAAAAAGACCTTTTCCCTTTAGAAGAAAATCTTTAGAAAGAAATTTATTGCATAAATCCAAGAATTGAACACATTTACATGAGATGACTTTCACTTTTTTTTTTATTTTATCCAAAAATATTCATGTTTAAACTTTTTTTACGTGGGTACCTTACTTATATTTATTATTATTATTATTATTATAGAAAAATATTTTAATAAACATTCTGAATTTATTATAAGAATAATGTTTTTAAATTCGATAGTTTCACCTTTAAGTGTGTCGAATACATGAACATTAAGAAAATGAAAGAAAATCAATAAAAAAATTTAAAAAGAAGAAGAAGAAGAAGAAGAAGAATGTAGATTCATTGATCACTCCTTGTGCTCTTCGGCTCATTTTCTTTCAAAGAAATAAGAGAAATATCGTCCCTCTAATGAACTACTTTCTTTCTGCCTCGTTACCCTAATTAAGGTTTATGAATTGGGGATTAAGCATTTCTTGTATTAGGATCTATGAATCGGTTATCAAGTGATTATGGATTAGACTTCTCTCGTTATATCAAGGCTTGCGCTAGGAAATGTTACTGTGACTACTGAAAACATAAATGCTAAATACAAAATCGTTGCCTTAGCTCTTATGAATCGATGAATTAGAGCTAATTAAGATAAAGATGCTCGCACTATTGATTTCGCAAAATAGAGATTAATCTATAGTTTTTTCTTTTTTGAAATAAATAAATAAATAAAACAATTCATATCAAGATCAATTCAATAATTATATAAAATGTGCATAAGTTGGTAGGCGGACATGCCCAAAAAACAGTCACTTATTTACGCAAAAACAGCAATTTATGTGAATAAAAATAAAATCTGTGTGTAACGATAACAAAGAGTTATTGTTATTATTATTATTAACATATTGTTTTTTTTTTCCTTAGAATTATACGAAAAAAAGGGGGGGGGAAGTCTGGCGGCGGTGGAGCATACGCGCCAAAAATATTTAGACGGAACTACAACTACAAGAAGATTACGAAAAGTCATCCAGGTGGCCTCTGTCCCTCTCTATCTCTCTATCTCTCTATCTCGTGTGTGTGTGTCTCTCTCTCTCTATCCATTACTGAACTTCAACGAGCTGAGCTTGTCTTCCCTCCACACGTACTCGCTTTACTCTGTTTCTTTTACTCATCTCAGAAAATTGCTTAATTTGGATATATATATATATATATATATATATTAAAAAAAAGGAAAGAAAAAAGGAAAATTGCTGAAAATTATGTAAAGTTCCGATTCTGGATATTCTGATATTCTGAGAGTTTCTTTGGTTTTTAGATTGGTTACAATGGCGTCAATCACAAGCTCATCGCTTCACTCTGCCGTGCGTTTCCGTTCAATGCACTACGCACAGCCTGTTAGCAGAATTCTGAGAGACGACATTCTCGTCAAGCCTCGATCGCTCGCTTGCAACGCCACTCGCTCGGCTTTCTCTCCGTTGCCGGACGACGGGATTTTTCTTGCGCCGGTTAGATTTTCCGGCTGGACGAGTCATGTTCTCCGGCGGGGACGATCAGCCGTTGAATCCCCTGTTGTTGCTAAGGCTGCAGCTGCTGATGCTGATGGGTTAGAGCTTAAAGAAACTTTTGTTCGTTTTGTTTAAAATTTTTAGTAGATAAATACTGTTTGATTGCTGTAATGAATTGATAACGAGCTGTCCTCTTTTTTTTTTGTTTTTTTTTCTTCTTCTCTTTTTTAAATTATATTTTTGAACTCGTTGGACTTTTATGATTTTCATGATGAATTAAATCTTGGGGTTTATTTTGTGAATTGCTTTGCGTTCCGTTGCTATAGGCAGGTGGAGCCGGCGAAGAGCTTCGGGGAAAGATTTCCGGCGCTGGTTACAGGTTTCTTCTTCTTTACTTGGTAAGGTTAATTGTCACATTTTCTTATAAAATTAAAAAAGGTTGATGGTCACATCTATTTGTTCGGAAAAATGTTACTCAGAGGTGAATTGGACCCGTCTCAAATTTGGGCTCACATATTGCACTATTATTATGATTATTGGTTGGTCGCACGACTTAGTCTTTCAAATGCGATAATCATCACAACCCACATCTATAATGCTTTAAGTTTATTGGAGAGTACGTTTGTAATTGGTCAGACAGGGATTGATTTGTTGCATGACAATTTGTATGCAGGTACTTTTTGAATGTCATTTTCAATATACTCAACAAGAAGGTGTACAATTATTTCCCATATCCATAGTGCGTGGTTCTCGCTCGGTGATTTTGTTCTTTTGAAATATTGTTTGGGTTTCTGTTGCTTCGCATATAATGTTTCTGGCTTCAAAATTGGATGATTTTTTGTTGCCTTTGCAGCTTTGTTTCGGTTGTACATCTCCTAGTTGGTGTGGTGTACTGTCTTGTTAGTTGGGCTGTTGGCCTTCCCAAACGTGCAGTAAGTTTAGAATTGCTGCTCTTTGTTATCTAGGCTTTAGCAGTCCCAGTGAGGCCTAACGAAATGCGTAATTTCCTCTGTAAACCAGCCGATCGATAAGGAGCTTCTGGTACTATTGACTCCTGTTGCATTCTGTCATGCTCTCGGACATGTTATGTCCAATGTATCATTTGCAGCTGTTGCTGTGTCCTTCACTCACACCATCAAAGGTACTGTAATTGGATGGAAGCAAGAACCTCTTCTGTAAAATAGTTCTGATCTATGCCATGTTTTTTTATTCAGTGTATATCCACGAAAAGAAAATGTGCAAGTGTAGGATGTCAATTTCAACTAGATAGGGCCATTATGTTTTGGTGAAAGCATGCACAATTACATACATACGTGAAGTCAAATATTTGCAGCTACAAGTTTTTTATCAAAGTTTTATGTAATTTGATGTCCAAACAGCCTGGGCAATTGGTATTAGTTATTATTCTGTACCTAATTTGACTGATGTGACATTTTTCAATGCTTATGTTTTTGTGATAGACTCGAGGGTCACAGGTTTGAATTCAAAAATAATCTGTCTAAAAGCAGAGAGAATACAACTGACCTATCCTAAACTCCACAAGCGATAACCCCTATTACCTTCCTAATGGTGTGCCTTTTTAGGTTGCTCTTCTGTGCTTTAGCTTTTGTAATGCAATGACCCTGGATATCTGTCCTGTTGATGGACTTCAAAAATTTGCTTATTGCTATAGTACTAATAAGTGATAATGTGGTTTGAGCATTTTACACAACTTGAATGTCTGCTATTTGATCTATCTCTATGGATGGATCTGAGTTATGCTGATAAATTGTAGCTTGCAATTATAACCAGTGGCTCAATATCAGATCAATGCTCAGGGATAATAAGTTTTAGGTGATTACTAGGTCCTAAATCTGCCAATTCTCTTCTGCAGCCCTGGAGCCATTTTTCAATGCTGCTGCCTCTCAGTTTGTGCTGGGCCACCAGATCCCCTTGTCTCTTTGGCTTTCATTGGCCCCAGTAGTTATTGGTAACACGTGGCACTTCTTATTCTTATTGTTGCCTTGGATCTCTTCGTTTCAATGTATCAAAAAAAAAATTTTTTTCCAAGGAAAATCAGAAATAAATACAGATGCCATCTGTGCCAATTATTCATTCCTGACCAGAAAATTATAACTTGTCACAGAAGTTATATTGCTTCTATTTCAGGTGTATCAATGGCATCACTAACTGAACTTTCCTTCAACTGGACTGGGTTCATTAGTGCAATGATTTCAAACATTGCATTCACATACAGAAGTATCTATTCAAAGAAAGCAATGGTAGGATTGTTTATAGTGTAACAAACTGCACACTACATTGTTTCACATTTACATATGTATGCACCCAGATTATGCATCTCAGGATTGCATAGCCCCTGTGATAATAGTCATTCTAGCAGTAATGTTGCAAGCGGGGTGCGAGTTGTGTAGTACAATTCTGGCTCTTTGTGCTAGATTCACTATCTTTCTTTTCTCAACTGTTTCAATTTTTGACAGACTGGCATGGACAGCACAAATGTGTATGCTTACATTTCCATAATTGCCCTCTTGTTTTGCATCCCGCCAGCAGTGGTGGTAAGCAAACTTGTGCTAGAGACTACAACTGAAATACCTACATTCATATTGCTTTATTCAACATAATAATAGTAGGCCAAGTATGATTTCAGCTTGAGGGCCCTCAGCTGCTGCAATTTGGATTCAATGACGCAATAGCCAAAGTGGGATTAGTCAAATTGTTGTCCAACCTGTTTTGGGTCGGAATGTTTTATCATCTCTACAACCAGGTATGTCACAATTATAATTTTGGTTTCTCCTTTGATCGATACGTGTTCTTTTCTTCATTTCATTGACTTAGCGAGTTGGTGTTTGCCAGATGCTTGCACCAGAATAGTTTGACATATTGATCTATCCTATTGCATTGTCTGATTTTGTGTCCTTAGTGACTTCTTGCTTGGCGAGGTCCATTAGTGTACCTCAAAACTTGCTGGATTGGGTAAGAGGTCATCTGTGTCCTAAAATTTTATTGCTTATCAGTGTAGTGAGTGTCTTAATATTGCAAAATATGTACTAACGGTAATCTTTGGGAGGAGGGGGGAGTGGGTGGTGGGTTTACTTGGCACCTATAAGAATGCCATGTCAGTCATAAAAGATCAAATGTGCTACCTCTGCCCCTTTTTTTTTTATTCCACTCAATAGCTTTTTACCTTTACATTACAGGTTGCCACCAACACTCTGGAGCGGGTTGCGCCACTCACACACGCAGTCGGAAATGTGTTGAAACGAGTTTTTGTCATTGGTTTCTCCATTGTGGTATTTGGTAATTACTTGTCTACTTCACTTCTATCACATGCAGAAATTATTGTTCATCTTCCAATGCGAATGATCAGCGTCATGCTTGATGCACAATTTCTTACCATCAGGACTCCGAAGTAAAACGCACAAACTTGGTCCAAACCTTGTTCATATTATATTCCTTTTCCATATCCCATGGCACATTAAAACCTGCTATCAGAAAGCCATCTGATGCAGAATTAGAGCTGCCTGAATTAGCCCATCAATGTCTGAAATTGACCAGATACAATCCTTTTTCATTGGCCGATTGACAACACTTTCAATAACCTTGATTTCTATGTATTTCTACTGACTGAAAAATCTGGCAGGCAATAAAATCACTACACAGACCGGGATTGGTACAGTAATAGCAATTGCAGGTGTTGCCATCTACTCTCTAATAAAGGCGAATATGGAAGAGGAGAAACGGGTACATTTTCTTTGAGTCCATCTTTTGTCTGTGAAATCTCAAATCCTTGTGATTGATGGGCTCTTAGTTGTGACAACCAAAGTTCGAGCGGGAAAAAGAAAACGATTGACTTAAAAATGTTACGTTGATAGTGTTTTATGTGCTTGACATGAGCTATTATAGTTATTAGTTATTGTACTGATTGATCTTTTTGCCTATTTCAGAAGGCTGCTTCAGCCCCTACTTCGTAAGGAAATACCATGATCGGCAGATGACGTACAGCCCTGTATTTTTATGAAGAGAATAAGCAATTGCATGAAACTTTTCCCAAGGAAATTGCTACATGTTCGAATGCAATGGGGGATTTTTTTTTTTTTTCCTGTATCTATGCATTTGAAGCTCTAAGGAACAGTGAAAGAATAAAGACTAAAATCGGACTCATGAACGTTCACTTTTTCCTAATATGCACTGTTGTAAAATCGGTACTTCTCTTGGCTAAACAAGCCTAGCCGCAAAAATTTATGTCTCTTCTGCTCCTCGGTTCCTCTAACCATAATAGCATGATATTCATATATATATATATATATATATATATATTTATTTATTTATTTGTTTATTTACTTATTTATTTTATTTATTATTTTTTTTCTCATTTTTTTTCTTGACCGTATAACAAGTGCAATAGTTTTAATTTTTGAGACAGTTAATATCTGCATTATTATGAACGATATTGCAATAAAGTTAAATTTATCAATAAAAATACAATTTAAAGCATAAAATAAGTAAATAACTGTGCTTATGTTTGTAGTTCAAGTTCCTACATTTATTTGTTATCATATTTATAGCTATGGAAATAGAAGCCTGTGATCCTACGTTACAACCTGCAAAGACGTCAAAATTGAATTACAATCAATAATTTACAATCCAGAACGAATTCTCGGATAACAAGAGATGGGGAACATGGGAACTGCCCTAACATAGGTTGCTAAAATTAGGATGTGAGCAAACCTGCAAGAAGACTACCCGAGAAAGATCAGTAAGATACCACAATTCAGGCTACAAAAATCTCGACTTACACAATGAACCTAAATTAACCAGAAACTCTAGTATCAAACTACCAAATACAAGAACCCAGAATTGGGAATGCACAAGCCAGGAGGTTCTAAAATCAGGCACTATTCCTTAAATAGTTAACACAAGTGTCCATACGATAAAATATAAGTAAATTTGATGTTGCTGAAAAAGTTTAAGTGGCGCCCTAAGTCCCAAATTCAAAGCCTTCTCCAGGCTTAAAAAAGTTTCAAGGACCAGAGTAGGATAGCTCACTAGTCACTACTCTGGCCAAGTTCAGAACCATCAAAAAATTACCTAAATCATCAGACTCAAGTATAATATCACCATGCATGAATTCATCATTGCTCTATGTCAACGAGGTCTAAGCAACATGCCAAATTTTCCAACAATCTAGATAAAAAGTCTGCTGTCATCAATGCTTAGAACTGTCTAGAATGCATATGAATAGCTTTCAACTCAATTTACCTCTATTGTGCATAATCAGTGCCATAATCAAGATTGAACAACAGGCCCCTGCGATTCTCAGCACCCATCCGAATTTTAAACTCTTTAGCCAGGGAATCCACCTTGTCATCACTTTCATAGTCCATCTCTCGGATACAACGCCTTCTAACCTTTTTCAGTGTTTCCTTTGAGGGAACAAATCCTTCAGATACCTGTCAAGCAGGTTCTTCATGTACTATTTAATTTCTCACCAGACACCAACACTAATAGTGGAAACAATAGCACAATAAGCACACACACACACAAAAAGGTTTAGAAAGAAAAAACAGTACCATCTGGTTGATTGCAGAGAGAGCAGAGTTAGTGTCACGGTTGATGAGATGAGCATCAACAAGCAAGGAATATGACATTGCGTTAGGTTTGATACCCAGGCTTACTAAGTGCTCAAACACCCTTGAAGCCTCAAATGTCTGCCATAAAATTTATCAAAACTTTTAGCATAAGAATCTACATACAGAATAATAAACAAGCAGCTCATTGAGTTCATGCCAATGCACAAATGTGACTCTATGCATGTACGTATTTGTGAGTGGTGTGATGCATGAAGAACCATTGATACGTTACCAAGCAATTCTGCAGCACAATTCACAAAGACCTTTATGTGGGCCCTCATTAAATCAGCAAGTTTTCCTTCTTAATGCTCTTCAACACATTGGGCACAAAAATTAAAAAAAAAAAAAAAGGTTGATACTTGAAAATCCACTGCCACTATTAACAAAGATTATTTAATTCTGGGTCATGTGCAAAGTCACCCCACTCCAGGTAGATCAAGGTAAGAGCAAGAATGTTCAGTAGCACAAAGGGCACACATATGTTCCTGGAAAAAAACTTGCATTGTGGGGGTTTGACCTTTCATGTCCACAAATGTGCAAGAACCTATGAGTGCTGCCTGTATCTGCATATGCATGGGAGAGGGAAAGACACGGAGAGACATGCACCTAAAGTGTTTACCTTCTTGATTCTTCCAAATGCAAACATCAAAGCATTGAATGAATGGATATCTGGTGTCAAGCCAAAAGAAGAACTAATTGCCTCAAAAGTTTGGTAAGCACGGTCAAGGTCCCATATGTTTGCACAACCTAGAATTATACAATTAAGAGCAGCAACAGACTTGTATGGAGGTTCCGCATGACTCAGGTTTTCCAGCTGAAAATATACCTGAGAGATATGTTAACAAAACTGATTACTAACCCATTGCAAATGACAAGGTACATGCAAACAAAGGAAAGTTGGCTCCTAAAAAGAGGTTTGTACTAGTAATGATTTGCAATTGTATTGCAGTCAAACATGAGATGCATTTCAAGTCAACAGTGCATGGACATTGAAATGTTTATGTTGTACCACAAAAGCATATTACAATGACAATTGTCACGAAACTATTCAACCTTAAAGCTTAAGCTACTAGGCCAAGTCTGTGAATGGGCCATATATTAAATTCCGACACGCATCCTCACACAAACGCCCAACTCTCTAAGGTTGGAAATGTGAACAAGCCAAGCTCACTCATGATCTCTCAATCATGAAAGCTTTGATACTATTTCAAGAAACCATTTAATTTAAAAATTTTAACTACTAGATGAGACCTAAAAACAGATCAAATATTAAAACTCCAACAAGGATAATATGGAACAGAACTTTTGGAAAATGCATTGTGAATTTTAGTTTCTACTCCCTCATCAGTCACCTACAGTATCTTCAAATCTTAGGTTAAAGCAACTGCAACCATGCAACAACCATAATATAGATAGCATCACATCCTACTCATAGGAAGGATCGGTTGCAGGTTAGCCACCATGGAAAAATCACATAAGGCTTCTCTTTTAATGCATTGGATAATGGTGCTCGCAGATTACTCAGTCCAACAGCACATATAATATCATAATAGACCTAAGTGATGATGGCTAGCTTGAATGAAATGATTTGCACCGTCAAAACCAGATATTATAACTGCTATGTGTTTTTATTATTTCCATCTTCAGCATTCAATTGTACAGCAGGAGAGGTTGTAACCAGCCCATAACTCAATTGTTAACATTAAATTGTGAGAAACTTAAAATTTATCAAATGGCTTGAAGTGTAATGACTTCCCATAAAATTCACAGGCAATATATTAAACTTGTATAAGGACATCCAAATATAAAGCAATACCGAGTCCAAAGTCTCAAAGCCCCTCCTGGAGCAAGCAACAACCAAGGGATACAGAGAACTAAATGGTGAGAACAATTCTTCTTCTGTTTCTTTGTCACAATTTCCGTAAGCAGACTCAAATTCCCGGAGGGTACCAAAAGCCTTCTGCAGATTTCCTAATGATGCATGGGCATATATCTTTCCAAGATAAGATTCTGGATTAGGGGCCTTCTTTTGCCGTAATGAGCGTTGAAGAATTGCCCACGATGCATCCAAGAGAGTAGAACCATAGGTCCTGCCTGCAGTTCCAAGTGCTGATACAATGAGTCCTTCATCCACAGAAAGAAGAACTGGAGGCCTTACAATCTCTCCTCTGGCAATCCACTTGGCCATAAATTCAAATGCATAATATGCCAGCTTGCTGTTATCTTCTTGCATTGCAACTTCTGCAATGTCATTGCACATTCTCCAACTTGGAGAAAGAGCTTTGTTCTGATCCGTAGTCTGATACCGCCAGATATGAACAAAAGCATGTCACAGAGCACATAAACAAAAATCTACACAAACAGACATAAAATCATGCACGTATGAATCATTCATCCAATCAATCAAGTACCTTGCATTTCTCAATAATCGACCCCAATGCATCCAGTCTGCCCTTGGAAACACAGCTTCTCACACATTCACCGAATGCTTTCATCGACAAAATGCAACCGGATTTTAGTGCCTTATCTATGTAATCTAAGGCGGCATCAATTTGGTCGACAGACAACTTCATTTGAATAACCAAATCATAGGACTCGTCGTCAGGTTTAGATTCTTTCCCCATCTCCTCCATCCTGAAACAGCAAATATATCATTAAAATGCCGAGACCGAAGCACAGAATTGAACAAGTTTCTGGAATGTTGAAGATGGGATGAAAAGGGCTAACCTTTGAAGCAACTTCTCGGCGGCCACATTCTCCTTGGCTTGGAACATGGCTTTGAGGACCAGATTATACGACGCCGTGTTAGGGGAAATGGCGAACTCATCCATCTGGGAAACCCAGTCAAGTAAATCCCCAGCAGCGGCTCCCATCATCAAATTAGCCCTCAAATAATGATTGTACAAGTTCACATCGGGCTTGTTCGGCTTCCCGTTCTTGTCCAGCGACCGTATCCAGAAATCGAACATTTGCTTCATATCGGACCACCGCTGCGACGGCATCCAATCTGCGAATACATTTAACAGCGAGTTCAAATCGAGGCTTTGTGCCATGGACTGGAAGCGGCCTCCGGGATGCTGGCCGAGGAGCCCGACCGTCGTTAAGGACTGAGTCAGGGGCGTGTTAGGGAACGGGCTAGGGTTTCTCCAGTTCTCGTTGTAGAGCGGGCTGCCGGAGGCCGGGTTTGGAGGGAGAGGAGTGGCGGAGGAGGAGGCACTGGTGGGGTTGGCATCGGAATGAGGGAGCTCGGCGGCGGCCAGTTGTGGCTCTTGGCAGAGGAAGGTGAAAGTGGAGATGGGCTTGGTGGGGTTTAGGGTTTTGAGTAGGGTTTTGGTACGCGCTAGGATTGCCATTTGAGACGCCATTGATGAGCTCAGTCAGTCCGCGAGGCGACACCGCTACAAGTCATTAGTAGGGCTTCTTTCGTTTCAGGGTTTTGGACGCCAGTGGTATTCCTGATATTATCTTGAACTCCCGGGGCTTTCGTTTTTATTCTTTTCATTTTTTTTTTCTTTTTTGTTTATCCCGGATCATTCATCATTGTTGCGTTCGGTTTTAGGACTCTTGGGCCGGGGCTCCAGCCTTTAGCAAAGTGGTGTGGGCCCTGCTTATGGGCCCAGCGTCGCAATGTGCAAATTTACACTCTCTTTTGAATCAATTTATTTATTAAGACAGTTTGACAAGAAAAATAATTTATAAACTCTGACCTTCTTTAAGATATTTTTAAAAAATAATTTTTTCTTATCAAAAAATTTTATTTCTTATATCTAATAGTGTATTTATGATGTTGATTAAGAGAGAGAGAAAAAAACAAAGGTCTAATCACTCATTAATTTCTTCTAAATTTCAAATTACATACTTGATAGAGTGAAATTATCAAACAAGTGAAGGAATTTTAGTAATTGAAGCTTAGTACAAGAAAAATTATGTAAAACTGACACGTTTTGATCAAGTGATATCGATGGAATGATAATAGAGTGCCTCAATTGTCGAATCTGAAAACTTTTTTTTTTATAGTGTCAATTGAAATCCAAGGAAATAATATGTAAAAGAAAAAAAAAAGTAAATTACGAAGTTAAGTGCAATTTACCCAACGCTCTTGCTCATGCCAAGACGGTTAACTTAAAATGAAAAAGGGGGAAATTTTCCATAATCTCTGTCCAATTGTTAAATCTTATGTATTAGTATCGATTTTTTTTTTTTTGTGTTTTTGTTTGTTTGTTGTTGTTGGGGTCAAAATGTATTAGTATAGAATGAATGGATGAAAACATAAAATGTGCATTGCGCAATGGAATACTGAAGTGACGCACAAAGTGTAAGCCTAAAATCAACCGTCCTCAATCAGTGGGCTTTAGAAAAAGAACTACTTCCCAGTTCTCATAACGGAGTTGCCATTTTCTTTTTAAATATTTGGATGTTAAATTGGTATTTGCTAGCAATACCTTAAATTGTATGCCAATTCTGATCTGCCATTTTGCCCCACATAGGTAGGCTGCATGCATCTAGAGGACCCTATTGCATCTTTATGAATGAGATCACGAGCTGCAATAATGGATCTACACCACCATCCCCTTGAAAAAAAACCCATAAATTTTTATCTTATTTTTTAAAATTGCTTCCATAAAATGTTTAGATTTGTCCCCCCATCCCCTCTGTTTTTACCATGACAGGCCAACAATGGGTCAAGTGCCCACTCACTCCCAAAAGAACAAAAACATATTTGGGTTTTTGTAGAATCGATTGTGCATTTACCGAAGGACATGAATTTAAGGGAATGATGCTCGGATACACAAAAGCATTAGAACCATGAGAGTTTTTGTAGTTTTGATAGAGGTCTAGTTTAACCCGTAAAATACATATACTTCTAAAATAATATATGTTCATGTCATCCATGAATATTAGACATAACAAGCATTTGATATATATATATATATATATATTTATATAAGTTAAACGTTTAAAAATGTATCTGAAAAAAAAAATGTACATTTTTAATTTATATATCAAATACTTTTCATACTCGTATCAAAATTCTTAATGCATATCCTAAATATTAATATATAAGATAAATATTAAAAATATATCACGTGTTTTCTTATTTGCGGCGGATTCGTGTTTACGCACAACAGAGCACATGCGAGGGCAATTTGGATCTTTTTACGAGGCTATATAACTATAACTAATTAGAGAGCAAAGTATGATTCTCTTGCAGATACAAATTCATAGATCCCACCGACAGAAGTACAAACGCAACCAATTCCGAGTCTCAAAACTTTTTGACAGTGTTTCCGAAATCCTCCACTGTTAGAACCGACCTTTCGTTGGTGCCACTCTCCAGTTGATCAAAGTGTCTGACACTACTTACCATATGGTTCGTGCACTCTGGTTTGCACATTCTTAACTTGAACGAGGGCCACGTTAATGACTTGAATAATTGTCTGGTAGGCCATTAGACATAATGAACAGTTGTACAAGACGAAGAATGAAAACTTTTTGCTGGGGAATTAGAGGCAACTCATCAGATGACTGACTAATCAATCACAGGCTCAAACTGTTATACCCCCTTCTTCTTCTTCTTCTTCCCCCTTCTTCTTCTTCTTCTTCTTCTTCGTTAATCTGTTTAAGTCACATTCAAGTTGTGGGTAAAGTTAATTTTCCTTTTCCTAGACCCCATACATGATATTTTACAACCCAAATGGATTATTAGTCAACCCCATGTGTTTTAATAGTTCAATATATTTAATTTAGACAATCGTGATTAGCATTTTAACCATCAACATGGGGTCAAATTTTGCTCGCTCAAGGTGAGAACTTAGGGAGCAATGAGAGGGACCAGCATATTGGCTGGATCATAGTTGTTTACATCTATATGTATATATATATATATATACAAACAAAAGTTATACATGTAGCAATCACAGCTATGCTGCAACATATCCTTGACAATATTGTCTGGTAGCGTTGTGTTCCTTTTATGGTACTATAGGAATTGGATCGTCATGCACATGGGCGAAAATGATTGGAGTTTTATATAAAATAAAAAAAAAGTGTATTTTAGGACACATATATTAAACATGATATTTATTTGATATTTTCACGATACGTATCAAATATTTTAAAATGTGTTTAATAACAAATGAATATATAAAATTTATATATACTAATAAAATATTTTTAGTTTGTATGTTAGATGCTTCTCATATACTTATTCAATATTTTTAATATTTGTGTTGAATGTTAATATGTTGTGCATATATTAAATATATATTAGATTAATTTTAAATTTTTTTTAAAATAATACACATAATAATTTTTTATAAATATAATAAAAGTGTGATAGTAAAAATATATGTTTTTTATTTTTTTAATTATATTGAATATATATGTAATATATAATTCTTAATAAAATACTAGTTATAACCTATAATAATATAATAATTATTATAAATTATAAGTTTTAAAATATTAATATTATTAAAAATATTTAAATTATATACATATATAATATAATTTTATAATAATATACACATCTTAATTTTTTTTAAATTAACATATTGTAATGTTTATGTTGTATTATATTGAACTATATTAGTATTATTGTGCCTTTGTTTGTGCTATTTTAGATGTTAAATACTAAAAAAGATAATAATGATAATAAATAAAGCAACCTAAAGACTACGACAACCTAAAGAAATCAAGGAATCTTACTCTGTAGGACCAAATTAGAGCCCACCAGCAGAACAAAATTGGTTAATTTGTGATGAATTGACACAGATCAAATATGGCAGACAAGAAATTACATTAATATTTAAGTAATAATATTACATAATAATATTTATTAAATAATATAATACAAATAAAAGTAAAAAAATAATTTTATATTAAATTTTATTTATTTATGAAATTAAATAAAATATAATTAATTTATATATTTTTATTAATTTTATATTATTTCTTAAATATTTTTATTTAGGTTTGCTCATTCTCAAAGAATTTGGGAAACCACTACATGATTAAAAATATTTGTGGACACAAATGACCACGAGAAGTGCTTATACTACGTTCAAAACAATTTATATTATACAAATAATATTTTACACAATATAAACAAAATTTACTTAAATATTGATTATATTATTGTAAAATTTTTTATATTATATAGAATATAATCTATTTAATATAACATATAATATAAATTTTTTGTGACAGTTTATTTTCACAAAATTTGTATCCATCAAGTTTTTTTTTTTTTTTTTAAATTAGAATACATGTACAACATAAAGACAATTATAAATATATAAAAAAAATTGAATGAACACGAATTTAGTTTTGTCTAATTGCACCTAATATATACATGTATAATATATTTATGTAAGTTAAATATTTTTTAATAAATTTAATATTATTTTTAATAAATAATTTTAAAAACATATGATGTCATTTTATTTCATAATTAGTATTTAATTAAGAATTATAAAAAAATGTATTTTATATTAGAAGAAATTATAAATTGAAATAGTATTAAAATAAAAAATATTTAGTAATTATTATTTTTATTAATAAATTATTTATTAATTTATACATATTAATTAAAGTAGTTATGTGTATATATTAAAAAAATCTCTCTCTCTTTTTTTTAAAAATCTTTGGGGCACGAGTTTATGGCCGTTGGGAAGCAACAGATAAATACATAATCGAACGGTCAAATACTGGACAAAAAAACTTTGAACTAGCTCGGTTCGCAATGAAGACACAGGCACACAGACACACACACACACAATTCGAGGTGATGGTGGGTGTTAACAGATGTGTCCGAATGCAAAGTTTCTGTATAAAGTTGGGTTAAATTATTGCATCATAAAGAAACCCTTACGCCACCCACTGTCACTCTCTCAGTGCTGCTCTAGCTTCCACTACCCAACTTGAAAGAGGCTGAGATCTCCCGAGATTTTGTTGCCCGATCTTGCATCCATCATGGCTGTTTTACTGTCTTTACTACTCTTCTTGGCCCTCACCGGTTATTCAAGTAAGCTATTGATCTTGCATCCATCAAGAGATCTCTTTTTTTTTTTTTTTTTTTTGTTTCTCCTTTAATCTAAGCTTTTAAGTCGAAACTACTGTCTTGTTTCTTGATGGGTCTGGTGGGTTTTTTTGGCTGTGAGTGTCTTATTGTTTGTCTTTCTTGGTCTGACTTAGATGATAGAGGAGGTGATTGTCACTTTTTTAAAAAATTTTTATTCTTGCTATCTTTTCTCTTTAATCCAAGAGAAACTTGACATAGATCCTGTTCTTTCTTTTATTCCTCTCATCATGTTATGAATATTTGAAGTTTTTTTTTTTGGAAAAAAAAGGAATAAAACGTTTTATTTGGATATTTACTTTTGGGGGGGGTTGTAGGTGCTACTTACTGCTTGTGTAAGGATGGTGCGGGTGAACAAGCACTACAAAAGACCATAGATTATGCTTGCGGAGCTGGAGCAGACTGTACTCCGATCCTTCAAAATGGTGCCTGTTACAACCCCAACACTGTCAAAGCTCACTGCGACTGGGCTGCCAACAGCTATTTCCAGAAGAAAGGCCAATCTTCGGGAAGCTGTGACTTTTCAGGAGCTGCCACCACTAGTGCAAATCCTCCCTCCAGTAAGTAGTCAAGTCCCTTGAAACGTTCTCCTACTTTCCCATTTATATCTCTCTAGAGTTCTAATACTCTCCTCCCATTTCTGTTTGCAGCTGTGGCTACTGGATGTACTTATCCTGCAAGTGCAAGGCATGTATTTTTTTATTTAAAAAAAAATTCTTGCTTTTTAGCAATCTTATATCATTAAAGTTTTTACGCCATTGACATTCTGTTTGGTGGCCTCCTTAAACCCTCTATAATTTTCCAAAAAAGGTTTCTTTTTTCCTTTTGACTACCTTGTGACTTCGAATTACAATATGATGAAATCTTGGTATCGGAGGAATTCATTCTTTGCCTATTCCTCTGTTACCCAAAACCACTCTTCTGTTTTACGATCTGTTGCTCATAGTTTACTTGCAGCATGCATCTTTTGTCTTTCCTAAACGATGGGTACACGTCGTTTCTTTACTCTTCTGTTAAAACTATTTTAACCCACTTAGTAGATTTGTCCTGGATTTTACTTGTACGAGCAGCAGGCAGCCATTATAATAATGCTCTGCTTTAAACTGCATTTGGGGACAAGCAGATCCAGCACCACACTCTTGAAAATATCTTGCATTATTTTATTTCTTGCAGCTGTAATGATGTTGATATCCGTAAGATGTTTTGTCCTCTTCTTTATTACCAGAGGGTATTTTATTAAAGATTTCAGAATGACACCCCGTCTCCCACAAATCGGAAGACATTTTACGCTACATTGTGTATAAAATTATGCTACATTTGTTTCCCTGTCGCTCTCAATAATGCTCTAAAGGCAGTGGCCTGTTTTTCAATAAAAGATTGAGTTTTGTAACGTGAGCTGAGATTATCCTGGCTTGTCCGTAACTGCAGCACGGGAGGGACAGGCACCACAACTCCAACAACAGGTTCCACAACCCCAACAACAGGTACTACAACGCCAACAACAGGGACCAACACTCCTGGCACAACGCCTACAACCACGACCACACCCTCCTCAGTGTTCGGCACAGGACTGGGGCCCTCAGGGAGTGGCCCAGGCATCTACAGCAATGGCGTGGCTTCCTTTTCATTTGAAGGCATTAACTTGTTCTTTGCTTCTATGATGACCCTCCGGTTTTCAGGCCTATTGATGGGATGGGCCTGAAAGTTGACGCTGCGAAGGATAAAAACGGAGCTGGGGTTTTGATGTGTGGACAAGATTTTGCCACGACAGGATGGGGAGGCTCGTAATTTTACGTTTTCACTGTATCGCAGGAATCCATCACATCTTGAGACAAATCCCACTAGTGCTTTTTCTTCTGTCTTTCGTCCTACGTGAAAAAGCTTGGGGAATTCGATTCCCATTGAACGGTTGACATGACCTGCTATCGGGGAATTTGATCTGTTCTTTTTAGATTTACCCCTTTTGTATATTTGGAGAATGCTAGTAGTCTTTTCTTTTCTTTTCTTATTTTATTTTTTGGTTTATGTTAATGGAAAATTGGTCCCCATCTCCTCTAATTTAGTTTATTGCTTCATGATCTATCTGTCTTATGGATGTTGGTTCGTACAATTGTTGATTATTCCCCGGTAGTCCTGAATGTGTTAGTATATATCTTATTAGTCAATAAATCGGTTGTATGTGTGTGCGTAATTTTATTAATATTAATATTTTTTACTTTTAATACTGATATTAGGAATAATTTAATTATCAATAACTTTTAAAAATAAAATTTATAATTTTGTAAAGATAATTATGGTTTTATCATAATTATAAAATTTTATTATATTAAAATTTTAATTTCTAATTTACAGGTTATCAAAATTAAATATTAAAAATTATGAGATTAATATATATTTATGTTATATAAAGAAAGTAGTTGATTTTATAAATTAAAATATAATATATTTAAATAAATATATAATTTTAATTGTAAGAATTTTAAATAAAATATTATTTATGATTTTATTTATAAAATTAATGTCTTATGTTTAAAAATATATAATTAAATAAAATATAATAAATATTAATTATATTTTATTTTAAATTAAAATATTAATATAATAAAATAATTAAATTATATTAAAAATTTATGTATTAAAAATATGTTAAATTATATTTTAATAATTTTAATATTTAAGTAATTATAATATATATTTGAGTATTAATTAATTAATAATAATAAGTTAAAAATTTAATTTATTTAATTTACTAAAATTATAAATTATATTTATTATTAATATATTAAAATTATACATAAAGATAATTATAAAAATATATAATAAAAATTAAGTTAAATTTAATTAAAAAATTTTAAGATGAAATATAAAATATTTAAAAATATAAAAATTAAAATATAATTTAAAAAAATTAAATTAAATCTTTTAATTAGAATTTAAGAGTCATAATTTTTATAAATATTCGCTTAATTGACTATAAAAAAATAATTTAACATATGTTAACTTTTAATTTTTTAAAAAAAAATTTTTTAAAAATTGTTTCAATTATTTGTGTAAATTATTATTAGAATTAATATATTTAAACTATAATAATGATTTGTGACAACCGATTAAAAGGGTATCAAAAAAGTTAAAGGAAGAAAAGTCACAAATGTTTTGTTAATAAGAATATTTTGTTAATGATTCTATTTTTTTAGTTTAATTTTATAATTAAATATAATAAATAATTAATTTATTTTTAAAATTTAAAATTTAAAATTTTTATTTTATATATTTATTTAATAAATATCTCTCTAACTTTTAATATTAAAGGAAACGATAAGCCAACTCTATGGTACTCAAACATATGTTTAATCTCACCAAACAATTTAATAAGGATTCAAACTCATAACTATATGGTATGAATAAAATCTTTTAACTATGAGATCATAATAAATATTATATGCAAGGAAAATATTTATTTGAATTTAAGATAATTTTAAATTAACATTTTTACAAAGTAGGATCATTAATTAGATTTAAAAGTTTGATTAAAGGATATATTATTAACTATTGAATATATTAACTACTATATTTTCACTATTCTAATGATTATGTGTAATTATTTGTCAACTTTTTGAATGAATAAAGAATCATAACAAACCTATCAATCTTTTCTTAAATTTTAAATATTTAATTGATTCACTTAAATCATATATAAATATGATTAAATTATTCAATTTTATGAAAATTGATCATAATATAATTTCACACATTGGTTATGTAAACTTTAAGAATAATTTTTGTTTCCATATAATGATAAAGTTTTAATATTTAAACAAGTTGTCACTATAGTCAAAATGTGACGAACTTATTATTTTTTCTTAAGCAAAGGAAATATAAATAATGTAAGATTGAAAAGAGATATCAATTAAGATTCAATAATTTTTTTTTTAAAGAATTTTAACATTTGTTCCAACATAATGCAACATTGTAAAAGAATTGCAATATCGAAAAAAATTACAAGAATACTTTAGTCTAATAGAGGTAAGACATGTCATAATGTCTAAATGAACATCTAATTGCATAAACTCCATTTTAACATACTTTGTGATTTTTAGTACTAAAATTCCCAAAATTCATTACAAGGTGTTATAATCATACAAGTTTCATAAATTTAAGTGATCTTTAATCAAGAAATTATACAAGAGATAATCATCTCCATACATTGTCATTCCATTAAACACATTATAAGTACATCACATGTTTAAGAAAATAATTGACAACATTAATTTCCTTTTCATAATACATGTTTGAAAACAAACACATAATCTCTCTCCTATCACAAAAAACATAGCACTCTTATTCATGTATATATATATAAGAAAGCAATATGAATTCAAAACACATCATGATAGAAACAAAAAGGTACCAACTAACTTTATGATTATAATCTTACAAGCATTATTTTCATTTACTCAATATATAACACTATTTGTCATAAAATTTACATTTACATCCTCTCATTAAGGATATAAACAATACAAGTAGAATTAGAAGAGTAAATCACTTTAAAGATCATATATGACATGAAAATGATGTCTTTTATGTCACAAACACTACATAGGTTGATTATTCTTTTTTTTTTATAAGTTACTTCCATTCATCTAATTAATGTTAAAACTCAGTAGTGGATGATTAAGAGTTAGAAAATTTAAATACATGTGCAAAAAAACACTCTTCAATAATATGACTTGTTAAAAAATAAGTTTTTTATAGTAGTCGTTCATAATAAAGTCTTTAACTTAAAAGGAAGGTTGGGTAACAATGTAACAAAAATCAAATGTAATAATAATAATGTTGGAAGGAGAAGAATGAAATTTAAATTCAAAAGAAAGTTATAAAGGAAAAAGAAAAAGATTACAAAAAAACACAATTAATAACAACTTCTTTTTTTTATTTTAATTTTTAATAATTAAATCCCTTATAAGGAGTCTATGTATAGACTTTAAGTACGTTAATGTTAATAAGAAGACATGCTTACCGTGCTTGTAAGATTATTAAGCAAAGTAAGCAAATCTGAGGTATAAAAATTATCTCCTAAATCCCATTAACTAATTTATTTACTGATAACCACTACCATCACTTACTTCAATATAAAAGAGTTCTTAAATGATTACAAGAACTATTTTAACCCAAAATTAGTTGTATACCAATCATAAAAACAACATTAAATATAAAACTAAAAAAAAATTAGTTACTTGTTATTGAAGCTAACTTTCCATCTTTATATTGTAACTCAGCTTTCTCTCTTTTTTTTTTATTCCAATACAAAATGGTTCCTAAATGGTTATAAAAACTATATTAACCCAAAAACTAGTTACATACTAACCATAAAAATAACATTAAATATAAAACCAAAAAAAAAAATCAAGTTACTTGTTGTTAAAGTTACTTCCATCTTTACATTATAACTCAGCTTTCTTTTTTTCTTATTGTCAGGAGCATGAACAATGAAGAATCGAGGCTTGGCTTTGTCAACACTCTTTTTTAGTTTCTTTGTTGTGTAATCCTATTTTAGATCTCAATTGCCTAAATTTAAGCATTGGTAAGACTTTTGCCATTACATTTGTTAATTGTAAATCAAAATTATAATGCACTAAAGTAACTTCATAATCTTGTTGAATCTTTCTCATAAAATGATATTTGATCTTTATACTTTGTTGTGAAACATAGAGTTTTTTAAGATAACTATGGCTAACTTGTTGTCCACATTGATCTCATAAGATCTTATTTGCTCACACTTTAATTTGCCAACACTTTTTTAAGTCATATAGCTTGATTTATTAACTTTTGTTACTATAATATATTCAACTTAAACAATTGATTAAACAATTGTTGCTTAATTCTTTAAACTCCTAATGATCAAGGCAAAAACAAAGGTGAAAATCTAACTTAAAATACTTTTTAAATTTCCACAAAAGTCATCTTAGTCACTATTAATGAAACATTCCAAAATGAGCTCTCCTTTTCTACAATATTTCATACCAAAAGTATGTTAACATATTTTAACACTTTTTTAGTAGCCTTATATAGTATTTTAATATAATTTTGCATAAACTAAAAAAAAAGACTTTTTGTAAACATAATATTAAATATTGTTACTATCAAATATAATAAGTAACCAATTTGTAATTGCTCTTATCTACTTTACTAGAATTATCTTATTTATACATGCATTATGAAAGGTGTAATCATTGGTTTAGAATTTTATATTTTGAATTTTTGTAAAACTTTATTTACATATTTTTACTAGTTAAAGAAAATGATTTTTGGGGTTTAAAAGACATACATCTCAAGAAAGAAAAACATTTTTCTTTGATCTATCATCTTAACATCTCTTTGCATTTAGAGATTTAACTTATATATAAGGCTATTATTACTCCCAGAGATTAAAAAGTTATCAATATACTATGTAATAACTAATAATTCAATATGAGAAGTCTTTAAATAAAGCGTGACTTCATTTTTGCTTCTCTCAGACTCTTGTTACATTAAGTAATCATCAAGCCTACTATAATCGAATCTAGGAGTTTGTTTTAGGCCATACAAAGCTCTTTGAAGCATGTATACTTTGTCTTCTTCACCTCTCTACACAAAGTTATTAAGCTACTCATCATATATCTCCTCTTTTAATGTACCATTTAGAAAAGTTGATTTCATGTCCAACTAAAATACTATCTATCCATTTTGTAAATAAGTTCTGGGAAAAATATAGTGGTGTCTAACTTGCATATAGAAACAAAAGTTTCTAGTTAATCCATTTCAAACTTTTGAGAGTACCTCTTAACAACGAACCTAACTTTCTACTTATTAAGAGACTTATCAATATTTAATTTGAACTTCAAAAACTCACTTAATACTAAACTTTTGCTTATTATTTATTCTATTAACAAGTATTTGTTCTATTTTTCTCAATTATCATGATCTCAATCTTCATGGCATCTATCCAAGGAAACCTAAAGGTCTTTGCAAAGCTTTTTAGTTCAAAAGATGTCACATTACTTCTACCATATATTTTAATAAATAACCTATTATTTATAATTGGTTCAATATTAAGCTTAGTCACTTCATTGTCTAAAATAATATCAAGTTGTAGAAAGGGTTGATTGTTGCTAGAATCCTAGACTTCACCATCTACATGAGCTTTATTTTAGTCCTAACTAGCATTCTCATCAAACTTCACACTTTAACTTATTCTGATGCTGCATTGAAGATGTATCTGGTGGAGAGCAAAGGAGGAGCAATATCATGTATGCTTGCTTGCCCTGTTGTTCTTAGGCACATGGCCAGGTATTTTGACTCTCATGGAAAGATGAGGCTGTCTTTCTCAGCACACTTACCTTGATTTTACAATTGCAAATCTCCTCACTGCTGTGATTATTGCCTTAACATTTGGTGAGATAGACAACAGCACTACTGATGCACCCAATTTCATTACTCAACTTTGGCAGTTAGAGTGTTTGTTCAGCTAATTTGTCTCCTGACCTCATTCAAGTCTAGCCTTCTGCAGTGGTTGCATTCACGAATGTTGTAACATTCATGAAGAGCCTTTGCCAAAGGTGAAAGGCACTTTAAAAAGCAACTAGTTCTTCAAAATGACAATACTTCTGAAATGTACTCTTAAAAGTGCATCTAATGCTAGGTTAAATGGGGGAAAAAAGATTGAAGGAGCTTCATTTCAGTTCTGGAAATTGGGTGCTCTTTTTCCTCCCAACACCATTTTATGGACAAGAGATGCTTTCCAACAGTCGAGTGTAAAATAGGTTCCCTGCAAACAACAGCAGGCCATCTCCATACTAGCTTAGGCAGGCTTCATAAAATTTGAGCTTCAAATATTTACAAGACATGTGGAAAATGTCCTGTAGCTTTGTGGGCAGCGATAAGAGCATAAACGTGGAACAAAAACTGCATGTTTTCCTTTTTTTCTGTTTTTTTTGGCGAGGAGGGGAGTACTTGCAGCATTTGTCACTTGTGAAAGATTCCTATGGCTAAGGGTATGTGAACAAAAATCTTGTTTGCGCCAAGATGACTGAGATAGAGGTTGGGAAGTATGGTAAAGTCTGGTGGATCCATTTCAAATAATATGTGAATGCCAAACCTTTGAAGTTGCCTTTTGGAGATGGAAAAGGCCTTAGCAAATGTTTAATGCTCAGGATATGTCAGTGACTGCAGTGTTGGGTCTCAAAAGTGCGGAGAAAATACAATATAGATGAATTAATCAGTCATAGACAGTGGCAATGGAAGTCAACTATTATCTAATTCCATTGATTTTTGTCTATGTTTAGGTCATCATGTGTAATTTTCTACATGTATGCACGAAACAGTGGTTATTATTCTTTCTAGGCGATATGTGCGGGCATAACTGACTGTGCATCTAATTTTCTGAGGCACGGTATACAACTATTTTAATGGGCAGTTTTATTGATGCAGGATAATTGGCCCTCTGTTACGTTTGCCATGGCTGGTGAAGTAGTCCCGAGCCTTGGAAATTTATCCACTCGGTATGCTGGCGCTTTTGTTGGTTTATCAGTGACAGAAGTTATCACTGCTAGCATAACTGTTGTTATGGGTACCGTGCATCTGCAGTTCCATGAATTTCATTTTTGGCAAATCATGTGTAGCATCTTGATTTCTAGTAATAGATTTTCCTTTGGGATTACACCAACAACCTTGAATTATTTTTCTAGAGAACAAAATCAAAAAGGGCCAAGATTCTTTTTCCTGGCGTGGGTTGCTCTATGATTGCCGCTTGTCTTGGCTCAGCTGTTCATTCATCTAATGCAGCTGATAATGAGGAAAAAGTAAAAAGCATAACAAGTAATCACATACTCAAGACGGCGCGTTTGCCTTTTTTCCTCCTTGTATAATCACAACATGTTTCTTTTTGAAAAAAGTAATGTCCTTTTTCGGGCATACATCTCCCACTTGCAGCACCTGCAAACCACAGGCAGATCTGCCAAGCCTAAACCCGATACATGCCTGTATCTAACACATTCCATGCTGTGATCCAGCCACCATCCACGCGAGAAATGGCAACATTTTGATAGTTAGGAATGACTTCTTTTCGTGTGCCACTAATTTCCAGCTGCATTTTCATTTGTGCCTTTTTCCATGTTCAACTTATTTTGGTTCATTTGAATTTCCATTTTGGGCCAAAATGTTGATTAAAATGATATAACCTGTTATCTGTGTAACTGTAGATGCACGTTAAATTTGGTCCTCGAACTGGCCAGGTTGAGTGAATCTAATCCAAATGGAATGTGAGGTCAATTACCAAAATCCTGTGCTACTCTGATCATTCCTTGAAATGACTCGACGAAAATGATAAAATATTCTTAGGAAGATCCCATTTTTGTTTCGTCTCATTTAATTCTTTAACGGAGACATCCCCCCCCCCCCAAAGAAAAAAGAAATTAAAAAAAAAAGAGGGAGAGTATCTATTTGTACCAAAAAAAGAAAAAGTTCAAATATTTGAAATGAATCCATTAATGAAATAATGGACGTTGACAATCTCTCGAGAGTCAGACTACGCAAATTAATTAAGTGATTTTCGGAGTGAATTGACAGAATATTACCAAATTCAAGGGTCAAAATTAGATAGACATGGCTAACGTACAGATATGAAATTGTTAATTTTCTAATGAATTTTTTTTTTAAAAATTTTTTTATATTACTTGGTTGTTGTAGAGATTAAAGGAATCAAAGTTGGACAATCTACATCAACCTTCAACTCGCAATTGCTTACTTACGTGGGGTAATTGCGTTTGACCAACTATCAGTTCTGTTGCAGTGGGGAGATCAGTGCCTTGTGGACCGTAAGTTAACTAGAAGAGAGTTGAACGAGGCCTTTCACATCTCAGGGCTTGATCTTGATGTCGTGTACTCTCGCAATGTCCAGATACACAAGTCAGTCAGGATGGGCTCATTGACAAAACTTTTCAAACGCAACTCCAAAAGTTTCAAGCGGTTGCATCAGAAGGGCAGCACGGCGACTAGTTGACCAGAGCACTAAATAAACAATAGGTTACATACGTTGCACGTACCAAAATAAACTGATTTTTGGTTGCCCGCACGGACCGGCGACAGGACAAACAACGTTAAAACTGAAAGAACGAGGAGGAGTTGGATCTAGCTGTGACAGTTAACCAACTTACCATCTTATCACACCCCGGAAAGGCCGAACTGCAATTCTTATGTAGTTATGGAGATTTAGCACTCTTCCCTTCTTGGCAACTCCCTCTCTTTCTTTGCTGGTTTCTCATGGTCTTTTGGTTTTTCCCACCACGCCACAATGTTATAAGGGCTACCATTGGAAGAATCCGAGTTCGAACTCATAGCATACAACATTGGGAACCACTGAATAAAGATCATTCGTAAGATTCGAACTTCCTGGTGGGGTTTCTTTCTTCTTTCTTCCTCAGTCTCTCTCTCTCTCTCTCTCTCTCTCTCTCTCTCTCTGTTTCTTCAAACCAAATGAGCATGCTTCACTGTGGCACTCTTCACTTGAATTGCATTAGTTCAATTGTGAAACTTAAAATCGCGGATTTATGGGCAAATCTGAACTGCACAAAACTAAATTTTCTTTTAGAAAATTACATATTACTGCAAAGCAAAAACAAAAAAATCTAACACCAATGCCTTCTTTTGCACCTATCGTTACCTTTTGGAATTTAGATTCTTATGCCAGCTGTGTTTTTTATTGAATAGACACTGTGATCTCTGGCCGAATATTTTGACGCTTTAGGCTGTCTTAAAAGTCATTTTCTACTGTCTTTTCCTGATTCCACGGGATATTCTTCCATAGTTTTATGAGCATTTTTTCAACGCTCCATTGGTTGTTGGTTCACAACATAATATAAGCGATTAAGCAATGGAACTGGTCAAAGATCAAAAGTTTCTACCATTTGGATATTGTCCCGTGGAGATTAATGAGGACCAACCAATAAGGGTATAAAGTCGTTCTCTTTTGCAGGATATTTTCGGAAAATATTCATCGATTCTCTTAGAAAATGTATCTAGTGGAGAGCCAAGGAGGAGCCATAGCATGCATGCTAGTTTCCCTCTTTTTCTTGGGTACATGGCCTGCTATTATGACCCTGCTGGAGAGGCGAGGCAGGCTTCCTCAACACACTTACCTTGACTATTCCATCACCAACCTCTTGGCTGCTGTAATTATAGCTTTCACTTTTGGTCAGATTGGGAGTAGCACTCGGGAGAAGCCAGACTTTATAACGCAACTTTCCCAGGTTAGTTTCAGTTTCACGGATCATGCATACACCTCTCTTGGTGAAATTAATGAGTTTGTCTCACCAAAACATGAAAATTGTACTGGAAAGAGGGGTGTTCTACTAGACTTCTATGACTTTTGCAGGATAATTGGCCATCTGTTATCTTTGCAATGGCCGGTGGGATTGTCCTCAGTGTTGGAAATCTATCCACACAGTATGCTTGGGCTTTTGTTGGCCTGTCAGTGACAGAAGTAATCACTAGTAGCATAACAGTTGTTATAGGTCTGTGTGTCCATCTGTTGAAAGAATTGTTACTGCCTGCATCTTCCAAAGATCTGGACTGTAATGTTATTTTGCCCCCTTATTCTGGGTAACAGGAACAACCATGAATTACTTCTTAGATGATAAGATAAACAGAGCAGAGATCCTTTTTCCGGGGGTTGGTTGCTTCTTGATTGCTGTTTGTCTTGGGTCAGCTGTTCATTCATCAAATGCTGCTGATAATAGAGCAAAACTCAATGAGATGTCATTTGATGGCAAGTATGTGACTTTTTAATTCTCCTTTCTTTCATAGGTGTGATTGCTGTTAGTATTCTACATGATAGGCATGACCAAATTTCATTATTTACCAGGGCTGCAGGTTCGACAACTTCTAGGGAAACATTTCTAGACAGAGGTATCATTCTTCCCGTTTGCTCATATTTCTTGTACGACCAGAGCCTACCATCCCATAATGGAGCAATTTTCTTTCTTTTTACAGCATGACACAGGCGACTTTGGCCGCCTTCTTTTCTTGTTTTGACAGCAGCAGGGGATTTAGAGAACAATAATGACGCTGTAGAGAAGGCAAAATCTGGAACAGCAAGCTTCCTCATAAACCTCGAGCAGAAAAGATCGATCAAGGTTCGTTGGCTCAACTACCAAACAGTGCCATAGTGGTCAGTTCCCTTAGCAGTCTAAAACAAGTGCTTTGGTTCTCCTTGCAGGTGTTTGGGAGGGGCACTTTGCTGGGACTGGCTATAACGTTCTTTGCCGGTGTTTGCTTCTCTCTCTTTTCCCCAGCATTTAACTTGGCAACGAATGATCAGTGGCACGAGCTGAAGAAAGGGGTTCCCAAGCTGGTCGTCTACACTGCATTTTTCTGGTTTTCAGTGTCCTGCTTTGTAGTTGCCATTATTCTTAATGTCACCTTCCTTTATCGACCAGTACTGAAGCTGCCTAAATCATCCCTAAAGGCTTATCTTAACGACTGGAATGGCAGAGGCTGGGCATTTTTGGCTGGGTTCTTATGTGGGTTTGGGAATGGTCTCCAATTTATGGGTGGCCAAGCTGCTGGATATGCAGCAGCAGATGCCGTTCAGGCACTTCCTCTTGTGAGCACATTTTGGGGTATACTTTTCTTTGGAGAGTACCGAAGATCATCAAGAAGAACATACATCTTGCTTGCAGGCATGTTGTCCATGTTCATTGTGTCAGTTGGTGTACTAATGGCATCTTCTGGGCATAGAAAGTGATTACTCAATTGGATAGTCATTGTCTGGAGGTGCATTGGTTTAAAACGTTAAAATGCTTTGTAGGGCAGTTCTATGGTAAGCTGCGATTTGAGAAGCAGATGTCCATGTCACTACAACCGTTTTAGGGGGAACAGACATCCTTTGATGTTATGTAGGTACGTTTGTGATCACTGAAATACCAATACCACACTTATCATACATTTGACTGGCCCTAATAGGATGCAATGTAATGCAATCAAACTTCATTTTATTACTATGCACCAAGGTCTACCAAACATAACCTTGGAGTTGATACATGCAGTTTCCATAACGGAGAACTTTGTATAACTGCTTCCTGTCCAACCAAAAAGCCCAGGCAAAACCTTGACATGTGTTCTGTATCATCAGGCTTCCTATCTACCGTACTCAAATAGCTAAGCTATGTAATATATTTCTCTGATAATTCTTTTTTTGTTTTATTTTTTTTGTTCTTTTGAACATCCAACTGATTATATCACGGACTGATTGCTGGAATGTGGTAGTAATCAGGTCATGGCACACGTATTAAAACCTGAAATCAAATATCATAGCTGGTGTTGTGAGCTCTTTCAAATAGAAGACAATCTCATCAACAACACACCCCTCCCTCTCTGCGGTTGCTTGAAATTAATGGACGAAATTCCAGTACCAATGTAATGTTGGTTATCATTTAACATTTCTTGCCCTTCATTCTTCACAAAAAAATTAATCGGCAATTGAAAGCCATAGACCATAGTATCAAGTTGTTTTGATGTAGCAGCTGGCCGTCCCAGGCTCCCACAACTTCTAGTGCAATGGTGTGCTCGGTGCTCAAAGTACTTCATTTACTAAGATTAAGCATGCTCAACGAGAAAATGCTTCAACATATACCAAGCATTAACCCAATTGTCCAGAAGATCCCATTAATGTTTGTTTAACATGCCCCACCAGAATAACACCCAACTTCAAGTGGCTCTAATTGAATACAGAATTTGAGATGACCAAGGGGAAGTTGGTGTTGCAAACAGCAATGAACATCACACTAATGACAAGCTAAGCAGTCAACAAATTTACAAGCCACATGTCTGCCGATCAAGTGAAGAGACTCTCATGCCCGAGTGCATATGCGTGTGCAGGAAGTAGTCCTTAGGTGCAAAATGTGCTCCATCCTCGGGACCTCTTCAGGGAAGAGAGCTGGGGACCAAATTCAGCTATTGGATCAAAATCGAAATTAATGAACACGCTGATTCAGGAGCAGACTGGGACAGACAAAGTCCATTTCCTCCACAGTATATCAAGCCCTTGTTTTGCAAAAGAATGAAGCATTCATATTTTCTCCTCAGTCCAAGTATTTCTTTGTTTTGCAGAAGAATGAACCACACATGTATGATCATGATACTGCGACAGCAAACTTCAACAACTATCTCACATTTCATTTTTATAATTGACATTTAAACGAAGTCAATGACAAAGGACCACCAGAAAAGTGCCCCTGAATCCTTAATCCAAGTCAGAAGATATTTTAGATCATAGCAACTACCTAGGCTACTCTCCATGAATTGCTGCAGAAGAATCGAGATCCTCATAGTGTTTAAAGAAGTCAACACAAGGCAACAAATAGTAATGTAATTTGCAGAGATTACAAACAATTATGGTCCGTTGTAGCAAATAAATTCTATGATCTCATAATTACTTACTTTAATTAAGTAAAATGAAAAAAAATAAAAAAAAAGGGACAGATGAGTTGATGTTAGCATTTGGGAATCACTATTTGTTGTTGATTTTCATGGAGTTCTTTCCATACATACGTGCATTTAGCTATTACATCCAGGCACTACAAATATTTATGTCTTTGCTGTTTCCATTAGACTGCATGCATGAGTTAGACGTTCTTTTGAATAGAACCGAAATATGACTACATATGACGGACAGCAAAACTTACCACGCATGCGAAACATTGTCAGAGGAATGGAAAATGAATGGCCAAGGGATGTCTCAATTTTTAATGAGCGAGGAGGAACATGCCTGCTGCCATGCCAATCATCGTTGCCGTTGTTTCTTGACTTCCTTCCTAGCAGCAGAAAGGGAAAAGCACACCAGCAAAAGGAATTCATATAAAAATGTTGTTGATGATCATATTTTGACTCTACTGGCACCATAGCAGAAATACTGCGGCATTATCCAGTGGGGCAAAAGGCCGGTTTATAAAGCTCTAGCTGCTCCACTAGCAACACTAGCTATTTAGAAGCAAGACATGACAAAAGATTTGATTCACCGAAGGTATTGTGGACAAGTATTTGCCTTTTTTCCTTCTTTTAGAAGCACACAACTTGAAGAACACAAATAGCATTGTTGTCACCGGTATTAAATTTCAAACAACTTCAAATTCGTATACTTATGGACCATGACAAAAAGCTTTTTCTTTTTTCTCCCCCAGCGTATGTGACAGGATATCTAAAATGTATTGATCTACATGACACCAATGCAATTGATAGGAGACATTATTGGGAAGAAAAGGTTGACAGTTGATCAACAAATTTTACGTGGTTTTTCTTGAACCTACAATATTAAGCAGCATGAAAACTTACTGACTGATCTTCATAGGCTCCCTGAGAAAACAACAAAAACAAATGCTGAAGGAAATAAAGGAGAAACAAGGTCCGTTAGCATTCCTGCAACCAGTATGACAAGCTTTCTTATCACTTTACAGCATTAAGAAAACACATATACTACAAACCACAACAAACTCCATTTCACAAGACAGAAACTCAGAATAGATTGCCACATCCAATTGGTGTGTATGTGTATACATGGTTGAAAAGAGAAAGAAAGAGAAACATGAGGCCTTACAAAGATCATTAATAGGATCTGCAACTGAATGTCATGTTTTGGCATTACTATCCAGAAATGAACCCTGAGGCATGGAGTATTAAATTTTATGGTTTCAAACAGACAAAAAGGGAAAACATGACACCAATAACTTGGCACCTAATGAAACAGAATAATCAAACCCAGGTCTTAAGTCACCATTTCCAGATTATACAGAGAGCCAGAAAACTAAATATTTAGGACAATTCCTACCAACTTGGTAAAATGCAAACAGTTAACAGTATGCCTCCAAGCATTCCTGCCAAATCTTTCAGAAACCACTGCATCAGTTTCAATATTGCAGACTAGTTATCATCCTCCTAAAAATTCCATGTAATCAGTCTCAACTACTCATCATCATGTCACCTCTAGCAACGGAAAGAAGAAGCCAAAGGAAGTTGAAGATAACATGTGATTTTACCTCAAAGGTGGCACCAATGACAGCAGTTGATTTCTCACCAACCCCAATTGCACTCAAGAGACCCTCGAAGGAAATCGAAGAAAATAGCAACACACAGAATGTAATAAGCATTGCTGCAATGAAATTGAATATAAACTTGGAACCAGGCCAATGTGCAAGTAACTTGGGTAAGAAAGCTTGGTCCTTTATATAGATTGAAAGGCCCCATAGACAACCGAGCTAAAAAGTTTGGTAAAGAAGGATCAGTGATCACCATCAAATCCATATACCATTATATACTCATAGGCCATATCGTTTACAAAATTAACTACTAATAATAAATACTCATGAGTGAAATTATGGAATTATTACGTGCAAAGGATCCCATACTAGAAAAGTTAATCCGGTGTTACACTGCTAGGAAGACCCTGTATTTATTCACGGAGAAAACAAAAAAGTAAAAAAAATGGGGGAAGTAAATATGTAACACTTAAATTACCAAAAAAAACAAAAGAAAATAAAAGGGGGCATGCCTTGCTACAAATACTTGAAGGACCCACCTCCAAACGTGACAAAAATGGTTGCCACATCTGCGTATCACAGCAAATTTGGAAGTTTCAAAAGGAAAAACAAATTTTCGAGGGAAAAGAGAAGTGGAATACATTGGATTGAGAAAGAATCTATTATAATCTGGGAAGATTGAATGCAAAGGTGGGTGCCTGAAAATAAATTTAGAAAAAAAAAAAAAAAAAAAAAAGACAACCGCTAGAAGGAGGGCTTGAACCTCCGACCTTGTGGTTAACAGCCACACGCTCTAGCCAACTGAGCTATTCCAGCATTGTGTTATATATTTTGACTACATTTTGATCTACAAAATTTAAGGGTGCTGGAGTTACCTCCCTCGAGGGCCATCCTTGATTCGATTAAGTGTTCCAATTCGGCTTTTGCTTTGGTCAAGTGTATGTTTAAGAACAGGTACTGCGTGCCTTTTGGATTGCGGGTGACTTGCTTGTTGATATCAGTAGAAGGGCTGGTAATTTTGTTGCATTTTTTTTTTAATGGGTTTTTGAGTAGAGCTTGTAGGATTGCCATTGACGAGAAGTTGGATGTTACGAAACCTAACTTGGTTGCTTGTAATGCGGCTTTCGAGGGTGGTTGTTGGGAATTTGAATCAGTTGGTGACACAGAAAAATGCAATTGAGAAAATGTCGATTATGAGCATTAGGCCCGATGAATAATTGAGTTGAATAATTTAATTGAAGGTTTTGGCTTTTGAAGCAAGAGGGTGTGATTTGTAGTAATTTTTTTGGTGGTTATTCCAAGTTAGGGGGTCTGGACTTAATTTCCGCAACCATTTTGGCGAACTTAGTATAATATTAAGATGGAAAAGGTTCGGATTTGGTTGAAGAAAGGTGCTGTGAAGTGATTAAAGGATTTCTCGGGGACGGAGGCATTAAGAATTTCACAACATTTGATTATCGAGGCACGTATTGCAAAGAGTGTGACCCTTGGACTGCGGGTTAAAGCACACAGCGTTCTTCGATGAAATGGATGATGCCCAAGTTGCTACAGTGGGGCTAGGCGTTTGCATACCAATACTGCAGGCATATTGCTGAGAGCGTAGAACAGATGAAGCTACTCAACTGGTCATATGGAGATGAGCAGTTCGGGGCTTCAGTTAGATTGCGGGAAGCTATGATGCTCTAATAGAGGCTGATCGTAATGACAGGATTAATGGAGAATCGACGGCCTGAGTTGATGGCAGCATTCTCGGATGATGTTGTTGTTGAGTGCCCTCCAGTTCAAGTCACAATACGCGACTGGAGGGCAGAGACTGAGGAGAGTATAAAGAATATTCATATACTTGAAAATAAAAAAGCAATTGGAAATTTTCGATTTTGTGTTTTTCATCTTTTTTTCTTGACAACTATTTCCTTTTTTATAAAAAAAAAAAAAAAAAGAAATGCAGAAAGCAACTGCTGAAAACGAAATAAAGGACAAAAAAGGGTCAACCGTACCAAACGATTTAACCTCTGCATCGAATAACAATAGGAGAGCGTGGGAAGAGGGCCAAGCTGACGGGTTCTCATTGTATTCTAATTTCTAAGGGGACGAACAAATGCTAAAAAGCTTAAACGGAAGACAACAATGCAAGCAACCTGATTAGTCAGCACAAGCTGCGGTTAAGCAACTCTAAATTTCAGGTATTAAAATCACCTTGACGTACAACAATGTTAATTTAGATTTAATCAATAAAGGGGTCAAAAGTTCAAACCTACCTTCATCGAAGGACTCTCGTATGCAACTTTCTATGTTCAATCCTCTGTTTCTAGCTTAAATTGTTCTCATTATACCATACATTTTCACTACATTTGCACCATAAAGATTAACTGTTACACGTGAGATGAAGTCCAAAGAGAAAGCAAACCGAGGCTATTTAGATTGAAACTCGACACAATTGCCAATCCAATAGCCGCCAGTCATGCATACACCAAAAGATCAGGATGTTGATCTGCCGTTGAGGTAACGCATGTTTAAGATAGCAAGTTATCAACAGATAAAATAGAATTGTTCCTTGCAGGAAACAACTGTTTACAGGATACAAGAAGAAGAAATCATAATCAGAGGCTGTAAAAGAGTATTATGCTCTCCAAGCATATCAGAACACAAGTATACAGAAAGAATCAAAAAGAACGATGAAAAATGCTTCTTAACAGGCTACCCATCTAAAATATTTAACTATGGTTGACCAAGGTGGAATTGGACCTGTTGAAGAGCTCAGTGGACTACTAGACCAGATAGATGGTCAAGAAAGTATGAAAGGAGTATTGCGTCTTGTATTGGAATGTGACAGAAAAATAGAAAAACACTAATACAACAAAAGTAGGAACTACTGTGATGGATTTACTTAGCCCAGATGAATAAACTTAGCTGCACAAATTCAGCAAACCTTGGGTGGCTCGACATTACAAGAAGCCCGATGATAAATTAGACAACTTGTACTCAACTTCAGAAATTACAACTTTCAAATCTTTGTTTTCCCTTGAAGACATCAAACACTTGTGGAAAACCGTCCTGAAATTTGGTTACATAATTATCCAAGAAGTGCCTTTCCCTCATCTTAATCAAAGTAATAACAGATATATTTCTCTTCAAAACATTGTTTGATTGCAGAAATTTGATTACCGAAAACCTAGGAATAATCCTCTTCTCTAAACTGTACAACAACCAGTCTGGATGTGCAGCAATAACCGAAGGCTTCATATCCATCTTGCTAATAAAGAACTCCATTGCACCAGTTATTTTCTTCTCAGAGAGAAGCATACAGATAGGTTCCTTTTTGAAAGCTAACAATACATCATCTTCAGACCAGCCCCATCTTTGATAAACCTCTATCTTGTGGTTCCAATTTGATTCTCTCTGACAAAGCAAGGCAGCAAGCGCGGACACAAACTTCATTTTCTTAGGGCTGAAACCCATATCAATAACCTTCTTGGTCTTCTCTTCAAATTTCTCAAGGTTTATGCTAAGTACGGATGGATAATCTCTTAACGACCGAATGATGAAAGATTGTGGCAGTCCTACCTCTCTCAAGAGGGAGACATTAGGGGCAACAACCTTTTGCACATCCAGTGGTACGATCCATGATCTCGACATAGCTTTAACCACAAATTCATCACGAACCAGGACACCCTTGAGAAAATTATAGCCTGGTTTAATCCGTTTCTCAAGGCTACAACTGAGAATTATGGGTTGCTTAGAGATCAATTCAGTGAGGTTGGAATCGACAATTCCATTTGCTGAGAAAAATTCAAGCTTGGGCAAGACAGTCTTCTCAACATTACATAGCAGCAAACGCGGCTGTGATCTAACAATTTTGGATACTTGGGAATCCGTAAATCCGTACCTCTTGAGAAAGTTAAGGAAAGAGTCTGGCCTTTGACGGGACTCCAAGAGCACTTTCTTGGACGCAGAGTGAGCAGATTTTATGGACAACCCACATGAGTGTACAAGGTAGTCAACAGTAAAAGTGTGTTCTTTTGTTGAGATTTCCTTGGCATTTAGTTCATTAGATGCAAAATGTCTGCTGGTAAAGAACGTCCAAAAGCTATGGAAACCCGGGTGGGTGTTTGAGCCTATAACAGCAGTTCTCTTGCCTCTCAGTCCTCTAATAATAAACAGAGAAACAACCATTGTCGTCGACTCACCTAGATGATCCAACCCGGTGTTAGCTTCAGATTTATTTTGACAAAAGATTGTTTGAAAAGCCCTCAGCTTTGGTTCTTTCCGTCATCTTGTGCCTCGGGAAAGTGAACCATATCAAAGTAGAATCTACCATTGATGGTAGCTTGAGAAGAAATTGACAGTCTCAGCAATTCCTCCATTTCTTCGATCGGGCTGACAGAAACAGAGAGACGAAAAATAAGGGGCTGGAGAGGATTGATTCGGGATTCAGCATTCCACCGCGTTTAGGGCACTACTAGGTGTGAACCTAAGGGATTATTTTTCTTTTTAAATAAAATAGGAATGTAGGGTAATACTTATATCTATAAAAATTGTGATATAGTTCATGTTATCTTTTTTTCTATAAATATAAAATTTATTATAAATTATAATTCTAATATATAATAATAAATAACAAAGAAAAATTCTATGAATACAAATAATAATAATAATAAATTTTGAAAAAATGATAACAGCAATAAATAGTTGGGAGGTTATATTATTGATAAATATTTTAAGAACTAGGAATACTAATTTTTAAGAAAATAATAATACAAAATTTGTATTAATAATAATAATAATAATAATAAATATTATTAATAATATTATAATAATTAAAAATATTATAAAAATTATAATCATTTAAATTATCAATTAATAGATATATTTATTACTAAACTAAGTTTATTTTTACCTTAGTTTTAACCCATTTTAAACATATTATAACACTTACTATAAGGAATAACTACCCGATTTTCCATAACCCTCCCAAACTTACATTGGAATAACAATTTTTTTTTTCTTCTAATTTATAGGAATTCGAATTTGAGATGCCAAAAATAGATATATTTGGACGGAATGACTCATAGTTACAAAAATGTTCATATTTTTTGCACATTGCAGTTATATGTTCTTACCATTATGAATAAGTCTAATTCAGTTGTGTCACACTATGACATTAGGACTATTAATATTTATACGAAACACGCTACATGTTGATTCGAGTGGCTTCTTCCTCTACATTGTCCTCGCCATAAAGAATGAAATGATGATTCCACCACCATGCCAGCGAGTACCAACGTTTCTCTGCTCATCCAATTCATGGGTTCAATACGCTATGTTCACACCTTGCGTCACAGGAGAGGACTTAAGACTGGAAAGGCTTCATCTTGGCCGTGAAGGGTCATCGTCATAATCATCAAGAATTACTTTGACACCATTATTTTTCAAGGCATTAACAACAGCCCAAAGCTCGGTACTGGTTTTAAAACCTTTTTTTCTCAAGCTCCTTGTTTACGTCGACATGAATACCTATTCCCTGCACCCCTTCAAGACCCTCAACCTTCACTCACATGGCCAGCACCTCTCCAATGACTGCTGCTACTTTTGGCATTGCAGGACCCACCACACTCGAGAGAGTTCTTGATGGAATGTTCAACTGTTGATGCTGTTGCCACCATCCTCCCATTGTTTCTGTCAACCACATTTGCTATAATGTACTTCAACGATATAAACAGCCTCAGCATGCATCTCTTTAAGACCGTCATTTTTTAATTGTCCTAACATTTTTGGTCATGAAAAAGAACAATAAGTTTTTGGAATCTTAACAAATACAGCGGCAAGTAGAGATGATCAAACAGGGAAACATCTTAGCAGGCAATAAAGAATATGTATGCCTTCTGTTAATACGAGGGCTAAATTAAGCAAACACTACAAGCTAGATGCAACATGCAACCATACTGAAAGCACTGTGACAATCCCATGCCCTCAAACCTAATTAAGATTTTTCCAATAAAGGAAATTCAAACTCAATTTACTTGCAGCAACTTTTAAGGACTCCTTTGTCTACCTGAAGTCACTCTCAGGAACCCAAATGTTTTGAAGACATTTAAACCATAAAGGTTAAATGTTCCACATCTTGAAGCCAACTCAAACATAGGCTATTCAGATTTAGACTTGACATAATTGTTATCTAATAGCAATCAGTCAAATACACACAGCAATATCTGGGTCTTGTTCTGTCACCAAGGCAACAAGAATTATGAAGATACCAAATTATAAAAAATAACGACCTCTTCCTTACAGCATATGAGAGCGAGGAATCAGAACTGAAGCTGTAAACTAGCAATAACCTCGAAAATATTACCAGAACCTAGGTAAGCAGAAAGAAACAAAAAGAATAATGAAAAGCCTTCCTAACAGGGCCATTCATCTAAAATATTTATCCTTGAAAAAGGTGGAACCTATTAAGGAGTCCAATAGACCACTAGACCAAATTGACAAGACAAAGAAAGCATGAAAGGAATAATGCGTGTCGACCACTTTGGCTAGCCAAGTTGGCCAAGGAATGCAAAGTGCTTGGCTCTAGACTGGTTTGAATTCTGCCAGGGTCAACAGCTCCATTTGGAAAGCAATTCCACAGATGTGGAATTTAGGAGCCTCAGCAGTGCTGGTCTACCCCACCTGTGGTGTTTAAAGGACTTGCATATCCCCTCCGAACTAACAGGCTAATACTAATTATTACCCAGTTTAAAAATAAAAAGGGATTTTGCACGTCCGATTGGAATATGACATCAAAAGAAATTAATACAACAAAAATAGGAATCATCCTATGTAGCAAAGGTGAGCCACCGTGAAGGAATTGGTGGCGCTAGTTTATGCGGAGGAGGAAGAAACAACTAGATTTTAATGGAGCCTTGTAGAGACTGATTTGAATGTGCCAGGAAGAAGAAAAATATGAATGACCATGATTGAAGGAAATTCCCGAGTTTAGTTAAATTTTTCTTTGTAATCAAACAAATATTCACTAAATAGAGTTCACAAGGAATAACAATAGCAATCTCATCCAATGTTTTTCCCAAGAGAAGGACCCACAGAAGCAAAGCAGCAAATGTTCAAAAATTGAACATTCAGGAAACCACATAAGTCTCAAGTCAATACACAGCCTTTATATTGAAACTTCCCAAATTCCATTCGTCCTCTAAAGTAAGCAAACTGGGGCGACAATAATTCTAAATCACAGGCACTGAATGAATTTGATTCCTAACCATTCTCATAAAATCACCATAGTTACCACATGAATGAGAAAAGACACTGCTAGAAAACAAGAACCTGGAAAATAAATCCTTGAAAGAGATTAAACCTAACTCAAAATGGGTACTCACAACAGGTTTCAAGTTTCAAGAGAACACAACAATGCAAACAAGTTTACCAGTTGGCACACATTGGTGTCAAGCAAGTCTACAAGCTACATTTGTAACAGGTTAACACCTCAAATTTCAGTTATCGAAATCAGCGTGATGTAATCATCAATAAACATATTTTAGATTACTCAATAAAGGAGTCACAAAAGTTTAAGCTTACCTTCAACAAAGGACTCTTGCATGCAACCTTCTATATCCAATTTCTTTTATTTGACACTGCTTCCTCTGTTTCTAGCTGAAATTGTCCTCATTATACCAAAAATTTTCAGTTTTTCACCACTTTTGTGCCATAAAGATCAACTATTCCATGTCAGATGAAACCAGAAAGATAGAAAACAGAGGCTATTTAGATTGAAACATGAACATAATTGCTAATCCAATTGTAGCCAGTCAAGTACACATCACAAGATTAGAGTGTTGGTCTTGTTCTGCAACTGAGGTAACATGTTTTTAAGGTAGCAAGTTATTAATAAATAACCAGATTTGTTCCTTGCAGGAGACAACTGTTTACAGGATACAAGAAGAAATCATAACCAGAAGCTGTTAAAGAGTATTATCCTCTCAAAGATTATCAGAACGCAAGTAAACCGAAAGAAGCAAAAAGAATGATGAAAATGCTTCTTCACAGGTTACCCATCTAAAATATTTAACCATGGTTGACCAAGGTGGGAAGTGAAGTATTGACGAGCCCATTGGACTACTACATCAGATAGGTACTTATAGGATCAAGAAAATATTAAGGGAGTATTACTTGTTATATTGGAATGTGACATTAAAAAAACTAATACAGCGAAAGTAGGCACTGCAGTACAGGATTTAGGTAGCTTAGATGAATCAAGTTTGCTGCCACGTTACCCAAAAGTCATGATGCAATCCTCAAGCTGCACAAATTCATCAAACCTTGGAAGGCTCGTCACTACACTAACCTCAACAATAAATTGGTCCAAATGTCCTCACCTTCAATATTAAACCTTTCAATCATTAAAGCAAAATCCTAGTTCCCAGAGATTCACCTTCTCCTTGGAGACATCAAACTGTTGTGGTAAATGATCCTGATATTTAATTACATATTTATCCAAGAAATGCTTCTTGCTCATCATCAACAAAGTGGCAACAGATATATCCCTCTTCAAAACATTTTTTGATTCCAGAAATTTGATTACCAAACACCTAGGAATGATCCTCTTCTTTAAACTGTAAAACAACCAGTCTGAATGTGCAGCGAGAACTGAAGGCTTCAGATCCATCTTGCTGATAAAAAACTCCATTGCACCAGTTATTTTCTCCTCAGAAAGTGTCATACAGATAGGTTGCTTCTTGAAAGCCAACAATAAATCATTTTCAGACCAGCCCCATCTTTGATAAACCTTTGCCTTGTGGTCCCAATTTGATTCAGTCTGACAAACAAAGGCAACAAGTGCCCTCACAAACTTCATTTTCTTGGGGTTGAATCCCATATCAATAACCTTCTTGGTCTTCTCTTCAAGTTTCTCAGGGCGTAAGCTAAGTAAATATGGATAATCTTTTAACGACTGTATGATCAAAGATTGTGGCAGTCCCATTTCTCTCAAGAGTGAGATATTAGGGGCAGCAACCTTTTGCACATCCAGTGGTAAAATCCATGATCTCGACATAGCTTTAACCACCAAATCATCCTGAACCAGGACACCCTTGAGAAAATTATAGCCTGGAATAATTCGATTCTCGAGGCTACAACTGAGTATTATGGGTTTTGAAGAGATCAATTTAGTGAGGTTGGAATTGACGATTCCATGTTCAGAGAAGAATTCAAGCTTGGGCAAGACAGTCTTCTCAACATTAAATAGAAGCAAATGCGGTTGTGATCTAACAATTTTGGATACTTGAGAATCTGTAAATCCATACTTCTTGAAAAGCTCAAGGAAAGAGTCTGGTCTTTGATGGGACTTCAACTGAACTTTCTTGGATACAGATTTAGCAGATTCTACGGACAACCCATATGAACATACGGGGTGGTTAACAGTAAAAGAATCTTCTTTTGCTGAGATTTTGATGGCAAGGGTAAGTCAGCTGCAAAATGTTGCACGATAAAGAAAGTCCCAAAACGATGGAAATCTAACTGGGTCTTTGAGACTAGAACGACATGTCTCTTGCCTGTTAGTCCTCTAAAAAACAGAGAAACAGCCATTGTTGAGTCACCTGGATGATCCAATCCTTGTTAGCTTCCAAGGAATTTGATGGAAGATTGTTAGCCTTCTCTGGAAATTGAAATCTCCCGTCTGGCAACAATAGCACCGCAGAATCCAACAGTCGCTCTAGCTTGACAGGAAATTGGCAGCCTGATGACGCCTGCAATTCCTCCAATTGCTTTTCTGAGCTTACGCGAGACGCCTAAAATTGAAGCGGCCCTTGAAAGGAGACACTGAAACCTAGTCTTAAAGCGAATTGGCATGCGTTAGCGGGAGGAAGCAATTATTTTTACTTTATTTTTCTTTATTGGCGAATCTCAAATTTCATATCTTTAATGTTAAGGGTAATTTTAATATGAATAAATTAAAATTTTTTAATTTAATTATTTTACTTATTATTATTACCATAGCTTTTAAAAGTAAATTTAGACCTCGACCTAGCTCAAAATCCAATTTAGTGGACCATCGATTCCATCACTTACTTGACAATAGAATTAATAGTTCAATGTTAAATCAAAATAAGATGTTTAATATTTCTATATTATTTAAAAATAATTAAAATATAAATATATATTTATAAATATTATTAATAAAATAATATAATTATATCTAATTTTAAAAATAAATAAATAAAATTTTATCTAATTCACTAATTTAATTTAATAGTCTGATTATTTATATTAATTAAATAAAATAATTTTTTAATTATTTTTCATTTAATTAAATAAATTTTAATTTTAATTTATAAATTTATTAATTTAATTATCGAATTAATTTAATTTTTAAAATTATTCTTATTACTTATGTCATATAATTATATATTAAAAATATATTTTTTATATTTAGATACATTAAAAATAAAAAATAAATATAAAGTTAAATTTTTTGTTTGAATGTAATAAAAAATAAATAAAATTTATGTTTATAACGAGACAATTATATTTGCACGTAAAAATTGATGTATGATTTGAGGAGCATATTTTCATATTTATCTAACTAAATCGGTCATATCCCAAACAAATTGGTTGGGAAAAAAAAAAAAAAAAGCTCGTTCCAAGTTTTTATACTTGTGATCAGAGGAGCATTTTGACTAAGAACTCGCAGGTCGTCACCGCGACTTGTGAGAGCATTTCAATCAGGAATTCAGGATATCTATGCATGCTAGAGCTAAACCAGACAATGCATTTTCCATCTTCTCCATTGGGGATTTCATGCAACCGATCCATTGCCCGGCAAGAAAACAGCCTCTTCTTAGGTTTTATGCATAAGCCGGCGGTGTATCCCTGTGGGATTATCGAGTTTTCAGCTTGAACGGATCTGTGTTGTGCCTTAGAAATCTAATAGTCTTGTTTGAATTGGCAGTATAGCCAATTAACACTTCATTTCATCGATGAAGGTTACGTTTTCGTTTCACCTGCAGTGGGCCACATCTCCTGGTTACGCCGTGCACATTAACAAGTTTGATTTTTTTTTTCAATTATTTGTATTGAGGTTTTAAATGTAAGTTTGTGAATATGTGTTAAAAAGTTGTATATTAAAAATAAATAATAATAATAATAATTTATAAATAAAAAATTATAAATTTAATATTTTAAAATTTCAAATTAAAATGTGATATAAAATTAATAAATCTCTTCTATACACGGTCTCGTGAAATCATGGCCGTCTTCATTTTGCTGTTTCCAGGGTCCACTACTTAGAACGCATATTGTGGCTTTAGAGCTTGAAGTCACTACACAAAAGAGGCTCCGCTTTCTAGGAAGCAGAAACAGGCAAGAATGCGGAGAGTGTCACTGCCACCGAAAAGCACTCTCCCTCTTTGTTGTTTTCGAAATATCAGCTAGTCTGATAATTGTCCTTTTTACTTTCTTTCTTTTGCTCCTCTTAGAGTTCACCAGCTAACATCTCTCAGGCTTTCCCCAATGTCACCTGCTTTATGTGCATGGATCTCCATTTACAATTTGCTCTTCTTCGCCCTACCTTCCTCCATCTCTGCTGCAGCCAGTCCACTCCCAGTAAATGGTACGTGCCACGAGACTTGCGGCACAATAACTGTGAAGTTCCCTTTTGGCACTGGTTTTGGATGTGGTCACCCTGACTTTGCTAGGTACATAAGATGTAGTTCTGGCACGCTGGAATTCTCTACCGGCTCTGGCATCTACACCATTTCCTCAGTTGATTATCCCAGCAACACCATACTAGTCAAAGATCCTCTAATGTCAAATTGCAGCTCCATGCAGAACTCAGGAAGTTTTAGCTTGGATCGGGCTAGTCCGTTCGCTTTGACGGGGGAGAATATCTTAGTTTTGCTTGGTTGCTCTACCACTTCTCGAGTTTTTGATCCAAATGAAGATTTGTGCGACAAAGGGTCAGGTTCTCGTGTTTGCAGAGGCCTATATTCTTGCAAGGGAGTCAATGGCATTGGTTTGCCACAGAACGCACCTATATCTACATGTTGTGTCTACGAGTCACCAATTCAACTTGCAGGCTACTCGTTGGATCTTCCCAGGCTACAATGCTCCTCATACACATCGATTTACGATTTTGGAGGCAATGAGGGGGATCCCATGAAATGGAAATTTGGGATTTCTCTGCAGTACAATGGTTCGTATTATACCGGTGCTTGCAAGGATTGTGAAACCAGTGGAGGCCTGTGTGGCTTTTCTGGTTTCGATCAGTCATTTGCTTGCATCTGTCGAAACGGGAAGAACACTACCACAACTTGCTTTGGGCAAGGTTAGTTTACAGATCACACCATTTCTTGTTCTGTTGAATGTGTTCAGCCTTGATTTAAAGTCTAGCCTAGCAGACATTTGGGCAGTTCGTTCTTTTTCTTAAATTTCTTTGCTGACAATTGTATTCCGGTCATGCGGACTTGATTGATCAGCGTATGCCTGGAGCGGGACGCGGAAGCCAAATGTTCAAACCAAGTTGAGTTTTGGAGGTACAAAAGTCATGCTCCCCTTTCCATACTGATCAACTCTTTGTGCAAAAGTCTTCTCATGCTTAAAGATTTTTTGTCCAATGCACTTCTTTGTCAAGCACCTTTTCCCTGTTCCTTCATTTACTCAAATAAAGTAAGTTAGTGAACCGGGATGGGGGATGGGGTTTCGTAGGGTGAAGCAGCAGGGTGAGGCCTGTGCAGCTCTCGCCTCTCTCTCTCTCTCTTTTTTTTAAATAAAATAAATATACTCATAATCAAGTAGAACGTTAATCTTGATTGGGTTAAACTTGGGCTGGGACCCGGGTCCGAACTCAACAAGTAAGACCAGGACTTTAAAGCCTTGATTGGGCCCCGCTGAACTGGGCATGTCTTGTGCCGAGTGCCCACCCCCCGCGAGCCCAACTCCTCTCTCTCTCTCTCCCTCCCTTCCGCGTACATGCATACTATACTTACTCTGTATATTTTTTAGCAGTTTTTCTGATCTTCGTCTGTTACTGGGTTCTAGGCCTCTTGCTCTCATGGCTGGCGCTCGCCATCTGACCAGGGTCCTTTAAATCGATCGGATCAGATGTAGAAACTGAACGAGCTGTAAGACTTGCCCAAAAGCTGGTGGCAAATTTTAGGTTGAATGTGCCGCTGCAGTGTTGGGGAGAAAATCTCACTGAATTGGCAGATAAAATTGTTTCTGAATTGTCCTTTTAATTTTTCTAGCTCACCAGATCCCCCGATTTTGTTCAACCTTCGATCCTGGATGGCCATGGCTACCGTAATATCTAAATGATTTCTTTTGGATGGCTCGGTCATAAATGTTTAATCATGCCATGTAATTTTGTTTTTGTTTTTTTTTTTTTGTTTGAAATTGTAAAATAAAATATTAAAGAGAGAATTACAGACTAAAATATACTGAATAAAACAAATCAAAAATGGTAAAATGATATTTCGGATATACAAATTAAATTATGTTGAATGTCCTAATTTTGCTAAATGATTACAAAAATTAACTTCTCTAATTTTGTTCCATCTTTCACTAACTTGTGTTATGGTTTTTGTTGTCTCCTAGCCGTCTGTTTCTTTTTCTTTTTTCTTTTTTTTTTGTCTGTGAAGCGTAGCAAAAATAATTATTAAACACCAAACAATCAATGCAAATATAGAAATATTAAAGCATGAGAATTTCTATTAATTGTGTGTTTTGGCAAATTTCTTGAAATTTTACTGTTCTTGTGTTTTTCCATATAATTAGAGGTATTAAAATTCAACCTCACTTGAATCAATTTGGAAAGTTTTGACTCTAATTTCATCTCAAAATAGTTGGATCCAAAAATGACTTCAACTTTAAATGATTTAAAAATTTATAGTCCAACTCAATTTAACCCACAATTACATTATTTTTTCGAGAAAAAAAAAAGAAGTAAAATAAAAAATTCTAATATTTGAACTATAAATTTTATGTACAAAACTTTTTTATTGTTTTAATTATAAATCTTATAAACATTTATTTTAAAAAATAGAGCTAGTTTATTACTTAATTTTTTTTATATTTTTATTTATTATTTTATTTATATATACACATTAGACATTCAAACTATTTTCTTTTTATAGATTATACAAATATATATTGCATTTAATTTTCATAATTTTTGATTTACTATGTATATTAAATTATTTTATATTAATTGTATTTTCAGAAAAATTGTTTTGAAAATTTTATTTAAGTAACACTGCCTCGATGATATGCTCCATAAGATATTTTGATTGATTTTGATTCTTTTTCCAATAACACTAATCAATTTTGCTTGCGTTATTTCCATTTTTTGCCATAATTTTTCACGTTGTTATATCTGCACCCCACAATTATCCAAGGAATCTATAAGAGAGAAATTTCTTTTTATAATTATTGGGAAAATTACTAATAAATTCAGTTTCAAAAAGCAAACTACCATTAAGTACACATTTTATTTTACAGGACCGATAAGTGCGTCGTTGATAAATTGTTTTTTCAAAATGTTCATATTTTTACTCATTCAAGTTATCATTAATTTAAAATTATACATGGGGAACCTATGTTTAACAACGTTTTTTGTTTTTTGTTTTTTATTTTTTTTTTATGAAAAAATGACTAGCATTGTATTTCTCGGAATAATTTAGAATTTTAATAGTATTTTTTTAATGAATTAGTCTATATTTTAAACACTATCTAATCATACTTAAATGTTGAATTCTAATTATATAAAAAATATATTTTTTTAATTTAAAAAACTACAAGATTTAAAGAAACTGAAAGTATAAACTGAAACAGAATAATTTGGATACGCAAACCCTCTGAAAATTTTTTTCAAAAGAATGTAGTTATTGATCATGCAAATTAAAGAGTAAATTTTGTAATTTTTGCCTCAGCAAAACTGAACTCTTCTATACAAATAACAAACGATCAAATTCCTCCAAAAAGCCAAAAAAAAAAAAAAGAAAAAAAAACATAGAATAAAATAGAATAAAAAGAAATTTGAGACTAAATTATAGTAATTAAGATATTTTCCAAATACAAACCGAGGTCAACATATTACAGCGCGTCAACGCATACCATGTTGCGGGGCCGTAACGTTAAGCCTTTTGACTTACCCGCAGTCATCGGGGGACTAGTCTATTTAAGGAAGAGAAAGATTTTGTAATTTTAATGACCCGGAATAAAGGTAACTTAATGTCAAATATAAGAAAAATAAAAATAAAAATATTATATTTCATTCAATCGAAATAATAAAAAAAATAAAATAAAATAAATTTATATGTGTACTATATTATAAAAAATAATTAAAAAAACAAAAAAAAAATCTAAGTACAAAGAGCACCTTAACAAAGTCATTCCTTGTTTATTCAGTCTTTGGGTTTGGCTTTGCAGTTCAGTTCTTTTTGAGGTCGGTACTGCCATGTCTGTACTAGTTTCTGCTCTCTTTCTATTTGCCGTAGTACAGTTTAGACTGGTTTCAGTTATTTTATTTTATTTTATTTGATTCCATATCTTTGTTTTTTGGTTTTTTCTCGGTGAAGTGTGAACCCATAGGCTATTTTCCAATCGCCAACCATGGAACGTATTCCTTTTTGTCAAAAAGTTTATATCTTGATCTGCTTTTGAGCTCACGCTGACTTCTGGGTCAGCCTTTTGTGTTCATAATTGTGTCTGCATTCATTTCTTAGTTCCATATATTTTGATTCAGTTGCATTTTTGTGAGTGGTGGATTTCCATATGATCTTAGCCAATTAATGTTGATTATTGGGATTGAAAGTCTTTTATGATTTGGTATTTCGGATATAGGGTCAGGATGAGAGGACTGGGATTCACATTCGTTGCAACCTTTTTGGTTCTTGCAACTCTTCAAGAGGCAAGTGCAAATGGGGTTCAACCACTCTCAAAGATTGCCATTCACAGGACTATGTTGGCTGTTAATGAGAAGGCTTCTGTTAAAGCCTCTCCTGCAATTCTTGGACTCAAGGTTGGCTATCTCTTTCACTGTTTTGCAGGTTTCTCATATTTGTATTGTTCAGCTCCCAGAATTGGAATCTGCTTAGATTGGTCGCAAAGTGGGTGGTTGTTAGCTTTGCACCTTTTAGGGAATGGAACTTTCTTTTTTAAGTCATCTCATAAAGAATGAGACAGAGCTGCAATACTTGTTTGCATAGGGTTTTGAGGGGAGCAAACCATCAACGAACGATTTTCTTATGTACCGAAGAATTAAAAAAAAAAAGAAAAACAATTGACAGATGCCTGATGGTGTGAGAAATCAATTTGTTGTCTAAATGTTGAAATCCTTTTCAATGTTTTAGGGGCAAAATTCAGACTGGGTGACATTGGATTATACTTCTGCAAATCCCTCAAATGATGATTGGATTGGTGTGTTTTCACCTGCCAATTTCAGGTACTTTTTGAATACTTTTTGGTTGTGTGACAATTTCTATAACTTTTTTGTATTATTAACTTTTGGAATGTTTCTAGATGGTCTCTGTGAATTTATTTCACATTTTGTTAAGGATCTGACGGAAAGAATTTTCATTTCCCAATTTAAACTTTTCAGTGCTTCAACATGCACCTCTGCCGGCTCCAGGGCCTCCCCTCCATTTTTGTGTACTGCACCAATTAAGGTTTGTCTAGTCTGTCTTGCCATGGCTTTGCAACTCCTTAAACTGCATTCATCTAAGGAGGAATAAGAAATTAATAAAATAAGTTTCTCATCTTTGCAGTACCAGTATGCAAACTACAGTAATCCAAGATACAAAGATACAGGAAAGGGGTCATTGAGGCTTCAGTTGATTAGCCAGAGATCAGATTTCTCTTTTGCATTATTTTCTGGAGGTTTATTGAATGTATTGCCATTTCCAATTTCTTCATTATATTTTTCATGGCAAACTGTCAGCTAAAAAAAATCAACTCCATCCAATTGGCAGAGCATTAAAACTAGTTGTTGCTTACATGTTGAATTGCTTTATTTTCCCATACTTATGGTTTTCCCTCCCATACTTAAAAATTTTGGCTTGCTGATTATACACACGTGTCACTTTTGGAAAGCTCTAAAGAAGGTTGATAAAGTCTGTATCTAGCCCAATTTTGTTTGACCAAACTTTGTATACTCTTGCATAATAGCCAAAACTGGTGGCAGTATCAAATGAAGTTGCTTTCAGCAATCCAAAAGCGCCAGTTTACCCGCGCCTAGCACAAGGAAAGACATGGAATGAAGTAAGTCCAGTTTCCCATATGTTCTTGTGTAGAAGTTCATTTGTGATATGCTAAAAGGCAAATCAGAGGTTCTTTTGCTGCATGCATTGGCTAGGCACCTTCTGTGGATAATCTTTTCATTTGTATGCAATAGCATTGGATCAAAAATTACTCCCTTTTATTATGCTAGTCCAATCTTTGGAATATCTATTTTAGTAAAAATAAAAATTTAATAAGAATATAATATAGCTTTGAGTCTCTACCTCAGATGACTGTAACCTGGACAAGTGGATATGGAATCAGTGAAGCAGAACCTTTTGTTGAATGGGGTCAAAAAGGAGGTGATCGTATGCGCTCTCCAGCTGGGACACTAACATTTAGCCGCGAGACAATGTGTGGTAGGTGACTCTTTTATCATTTTGGACTTAGGTGAAAGCTGTCTGAGTGAGTGAAAACCCATTGTTCTCTTGATCATGGCAGCCTACATTAACTGGATCCTCAGCATATATGAAATACTACATTGCGCCTTGTAACATTAGAGGAACAACAAAAGGAAAATTATTACGTACCAACTGATTTGGTTACAGCAATAGTGTGAATTTGATGATTTAGTCTCCTAATTAGCAGATCTCATACTATTGTTGTGGATTTTTCTTGCCAAATGTGTCTGTGCAGGTGAACCAGCAAGGACAGTAGGCTGGAGGGATCCTGGATTTATACACACTAGTTTTCTGAAGGATTTGTGGCCCAACCTTGTGTATGTTTTTCCTTGTAACCACTTATTATATTGTTCTCGGCTGATTCTTTTGAAATATGCAATTTCTTGATCAATGATGGCTAAATTCTAAGTTGTAGAATGTGGTATTTTATCCGTGCATGAGTGTAGCATGAGGCTAACTAATTTGGCTAACAGTTTTCTGGTGACCTAATTTTGTTGAGTTCTCAATTTTCATTTATTCTATTTTTTCTTCTATGTGCTCATCCATCATATTTAGGTTAGACGAGTACCAACCATTTTATTGAAAGTGTAATAGAGATTGAAGCAACTGTAAAAGGTAGCTAAAAAGGAACAAACCAGATTGGCAAAATTCTGAAGAAATGAAGTTTGCAGCTGTACCTCTCAGTAACGAGTTATAAATTTTTTGGGATTTAATATGTGTATTAATTTCATGTTGGGTAGGAAAAGACCATAAAAAGGACAAACACATAAAAGCGATCCATAAACCAATAGCTTAAGGTTTGTGAATTCATCTTAGTATTGATCCTGCCCTTGCACATTCTTATTTAGTTTCCGATGGTAGAATATGTCATTGTTTGGCTACCATAGCAAAGCAAGGTGCCATATCCCATTGTTAAGAATGGTTTCTTAGGGCATTTTCCTTTTTTTTTTTTTTTCAAAGGCTTTTGTTTGCATGGGGGCTTTGGTTGTAACATGTATGAGTTAATCCCAAATCAAGTAGAAAGGAGACCTAGCAGTTAGAAATTGATACAATACAGATATATAGACAAAGAAAGACTATAAACACAAGATATTTGGGTCGAAGATAGTGCATAACCTGTATAGTTGCATATTCTCAATCTTTGAGCAAGTGGGAAACTTAGATGGACTGGTGAAATGATAAAATATTAACTACATTTGTGAATATGGTTTGTTTACATTATTCTAATGAAATGCGGGATTAATTTTTCCATTAGATGGGCTAGATCGTTAGATTTGAATCATGAACTTTTGAGTTCTCCATTTTTGGGCTCTATCTTTTACAAACAACTTGATCTGGTCACTTGTGCAGGTATACTTACAGGCTTGGCCATAGACTGGTCAATGATACATATATTTGGAGTAAAGAATATCAGTTCAGAGCATCTCCATATCCTGGCCAGAGTTCTGTACAACGTGTGATCATCTTTGGTGACATGGGAAAGGTCGGAATTTCCCAAAACAAGGGGCTCCCCATGACTTCCATGGATATACTCATTTTAACAATGCATGACATTGGCATATCAATGCTGTAATTTTTAAAAAGACTCATGTACACACTTGATACACAGTTGTACTTGATATGAAATGGTTTTCAATCACTCTTTGTATGCTTCTGCTGTTTTATTCTCAAGTTGCAGATGCATAAATCTTGCTAGCATAGCTGCAGTTGGTGAAATTTTTTGTTTAACTGTTCACATTGCAGGATGAAGCTGATGGTTCCAATGAATATAACAATTACCAGCGAGGCTCACTCAACACTACTAAGCAGCTTATTCAAGACCTAAAGGACATCGACATAGTGTTCCACATTGGGGACATATGCTATGCAAATGGGTACATTTCACAGTGGGACCAATTTACTGCACAGATTGAGCCCATCGCATCAACTGTTCCCTACATGATTGCTAGGTCTGTCACTGTATTGCAGTACTATTCTTTTGAGCACATAACTATCCCTCATTTGATCTTATATGGCCATTCATGATTTACCCATTCAGTGGCAACCATGAACGTGACTGGCCAGGGACTGGATCCTTCTATGGGAACTTGGATTCTGGAGGAGAATGTGGTGTGTTGGCTGAGACAATGTTCTATGTCCCTACAGAGAACAGGGCTAAATTCTGGTATGAGGATATTTTGTGTTAAACTATTTGATGCTAGTATTTCTAAGGCAATAATAATTGCCTTTCAATTCATTTTAAAATGCAAATTCTGTAGCAATTATTTAGTACAAAGTCAAATTGGCATATTTCGCTATAACAGTCTGACTATCTGATTACTGCCTTGCTGAATCTTTCTTTTTGTGTTGATAAATGGGTTCATCATATTCTCAGATTCCATTGTTTTTGGCTGCTGAATCTTGTTAACTCTTTTCCATTGTAAATCAAAATTTGCTGATTCTTTTCTACGGAGAAATCACTGAAAATTTTGGGGTGTTTCTAGTCTTCTTCTCTGACCATGACCATGGATCAAGGGTCTTGATGTTCATTTGTTGTTTTGTTTTTGGCATGCTGGGAGCTAATATCGGAAATTGTTTTCCTTTCCTTATAGGTATGCTACTGACTACGGCATGTTCAGGTTCTGCATAGCTGATACAGAACATGATTGGCGGGAGGGAACAGAACAATACAAATTCATTGACCACTGCTTGGCTACAGCTGATAGACAAAAGCAACCATGGCTCATCTTCATGGCACACAGGGTGCTAGGTTATTCTTCTGCTGACTGGTATGCTAAGGAAGGATCCTTTGCTGAACCAATGGGTAGGGAGAGCCTTCAAAAACTTTGGCAGAAGTACAAGGTGGACATAGCGTTTTTTGGCCATGTACATAATTATGAAAGGACCTGTCCCATTTACCAGGTATTGCTCATGACCTTGGCAGTGATGATGCTGTACCTCACTTATCTTTCCCGTTTATCTTGGAAATTTCTGCTAATGCTAAAGCTTGAGTCTTATCGAGCTAAAAGCAATTTAACTTAATCATTCATGTTTTATTCCTAATTTAGTCAAGTTTATTCAATGCATGAACCTCGGCATAGTACCGAGCAAATTTTAGGATCTTTTTGTGTAACTAGTACGTCTTACCAAAAATTTTATCAGTGAACTAAGTCGGAACTGATTTTATCCGTTTTCTTTTCTGTTTATTTCTATAGCATATTTGCACCAATACAGAGAAACACAACTACAAGGGCACCTTAAATGGCACTATTCATGTGGTTGCTGGGGGAGGGGGAGCGGGCCTGGCGAGCTTTACTCCCATTAATACCACGTGGAGTTACTACAAAGACCACGATTATGGGTTTGTAAAACTGACGGCATTCGACCATTCTAATCTGTTGTTCGAGTACAAGAAAAGCCGGGATGGAAAAGTTTACGACTCTTTCACAATATCTCGGGATTACAGAGACATCTTGGCCTGCAGCATTGATGGTTGTCCGAGCACTACATTGGCCTCTTGAATCTGTCAGGATGGAAAACAACCTGCTGCCTCGGCGCCTCTGTTCGCAGACGCCCTTCTGCGTGTTTCTGATTCATCTTGAATGTCATGGCAAGAACTGAATAATTAGGTAATCACCATTTTAGAACTGTAAACAAGTGCAGTTTTCTCCTCCTCTTCTATTCCCTTCCCTGTATAACTCCAATTTTCACAGGGGCAGAACGCAAATTCTGTCGTGACTTGTGCGCATATTTATCGAAAATGTGGTTTAGAATGTATATTATTTCTTTCCTAGTGATAAATGGTTGTATCTCACGGCAGTTGATTGCAATAAAAATGGGATCTTGTCCGCAGAATTATGGAAAAAATATAGTAAGTTATTAAGAATAATAAATCACAATTCTTTATTAGGGCCCTGAATTATGGAGAAAATACAAGGAAGTTAAGAAAAATAAATAAAAGGAATTCAGGAGATTAGTCTGCAAAATCATAGCTTAAACCAAAATCAAAATCATAGCTTACAGAATTTTTTTGATATATATAAAAAAAACAAAAACATTTAGAAATTTAGAAGGGAACAAAATTGATGAAGAGATATGATTTTTGCAAAGTTGTGTTTTGATTATTGTGTCTGTCCTCTGATCCTTCTTTATTATCCCACTCATCTATCCACGTGGTGTTTGTCCCGCCGAGGCTGGTGGAAGCATGTCTTTTTGATCTTCCCAACGATGATGGCTGGAGAGATGAGCATTCCTCGGCACAATAATTAACATAATCGAGAAATGGACGCAAAACTGTCACTAAATCAAGAAGGGCAGACACCCACGTACGCATAATTTTACCAATATAAAATATTTTATATGATAATAATAATAATAATAATATTATTATTATTTTATGTAATATGGGCAAGATTTTTAATACAATTCATTTTGTTAAATAATATATTACTAATATAGTATAAGATTATATATGGAATTATTTTGTATTTATTTGTATTCATGAGATTGGGTATGCGTAAAAAAATTTCTTTGAAGAGAAGAGAATGAACCGTCAAATGTGTTAACTTTACATGATCTTATGATACTAAAAGAGTATTCAAAAACAAGTAATTGCATAAAGAAAGGTTATTTATTCTCTTAGAACCATTTAGAAGAGATTAATGAATTTTTGAGATTCTGGGTAGCCAAAGTGAATTTAAAAATCTTTAGAAGCAAAACACTTGTGGACTGTAAAATATTTGGCTTGGTGTTAGAATACAAATATGAGTGAATACAAGCTAATTTATTAATCATGTCAACATCCTAAAATCTATAAATAGAGTCTGAATGGAGAAAAATCGTTTATTTGGTGAAAATAATCAATCCATATCAATATATAATTGCAAATGTATAAACTGGTTAGTCCCGGTAATAACTCCCAACAGAGCCAACTTGCAGTTTAGCACCAGCCAGGCACACTGCCCTTTCTCTGTGCCCAGATGTACATTTCTACACCGAGTAATGGTTTATCTACCAAAGGCCAGAGCCCCGTAACAGATTGATCAAAAGCTTTTAAGACCACAAGGGTTTCCATGAATTTATTTATGCACACCATATCCCCAAGCAATTCATGTCAACCTATTATCAAAACAGGCAGCCCCTGCAAGCCTGAAAGAGAGTAGTATAGAGAACTATGGAAGAGCAGAAAACCAGGAAAATCACTTCACAAGAATCAGCGTTTAGACATTAAATATTCTCTTTCGTTGAGCAGTTTGCACTTGACAAGTTACAATGGGAAAAACTTCTTGTGCCTCAAATAGAACAACAGAGATAAGTACAATGTGACGCAAGAAACACCCATTATAATGAGTACCCAATTGAATGCAGATGGCAAATCAAGGATTGATGCTACAAAGTTCATCCCAAAAATTCCTGTCACAACAGCAAATATCGTAGCCACGAAGGTTGCTGCAGTGAAAAGCAACTCGAATTGAATAAGCTGGTTCTGAATGTTCCCCTGTTCATGTAATCGATTAATAATCTCCATTTTTTATCAATCAGAAAATTATCCAAAAAGCAACAACATAAGGTTTTAAGATCACTCTTTACCAGTTTGATGTTGATCAAATCTTCAGTATCGTCAATGTACTCTTTCAGCTGCATTACGGATAGGAGAACTAAAATAAGCATCATCAGCATAAGTGTAACACAGGGAAGCATTATTCTACATCATGTACAAACAAATTCTATTATATAATACTGAGCCCGTCCGCATGAAACACGTCACACAAAATTCAACATGACCGGGAATCACTGTCATTTCAATCTGCCTACATCAAGATCAGCATGCTAACATAATCAGTAAGCTTTTTCTGCTCAGCTGACTACTATAGAACATTATAATCCTCAGCATGCCTTGCGCCATGATCAATTTTCAGAAACCAATTCACAAGGGTTATTAATAACTGAAATAAATGCTTATCAAGGTAACTTCCAAAATATTACAAAACAAAACATATCTCACCGAGGACAACTTGATGAGAGTGTTGTCAATGACGACAAAGTATGCTTCAAGCAACATTTCAAGCTGGTTGACATTCTCACCATTAGTAGATGAACTTGTGAAGCTTACATATTTACTTGAACCAGCAATATTGCTATATGCCCTCTGAAACTTCCAAGCTCCACTGTTCGACTTCACTGGTGAAACAGGTGCAGATTTTGAAACAGCTCTGGTCTCACCTGAGGAATTTTCTTGAACATAAAGGTCCCCCACATCAGCTTCTGAACTCTGCTTCTTCTCTGTGAGATACATCTCAGCCATGTCACCATCATCTTCCATCAGATGTTCTATCTCATCATGGACCTGTAGTTTCAATATAGAAGTTAAATGGAGGAAGAAGGTGGCACCACAAATTGAAACTAAAATACTTCAACCTTCTGAACTCGCTGGGTCAATAAGAGGAGATGGCCTTTGAGTCTACGAACATGTTCCAGATTCAGAGTGTTAATAGATGATGCTAATTCATCCAATACTGGATAGATCTCCATCTGCAGTTCTTTTACCTGTCAAATTAAAAACTCGTCAAAGTAAAAAACTTGGTCCAATGTACCTATCATCTGATGAAGGCTACCAATCACAGGTGGTCATGCTTAAGAAAATGCAAGGAAGGGAGACATGGTTATTCTAGGGAAGGTTATTGAGTTGTTTCAAGAATAATGAAATTTTAACTCATTGCATACTTACATTTGACCCCTCCCCAAATCCCACAAATATGGAGGCCTTGTGCACTGGGATACCCCTTTTTTATGGCATACTTACAACAGCCAAAAAATAATTTTTCAAAGCCACAAATTGCAGCTGAGGTAACACTGCACTTGCCAATCACAACAGACTGAGTCTTTAAAGCATCCAGTTGATACAAAAATGCCAAAGAGCAAGAATGCCTTTAAACTCTTGATCATAGGATGGCAGTAGGGTAGAAGCACAACTAGGTTCATCCTTTACAAAAATTGCTAGAAGAGCCTTCAAACATGCTTAATCTACTAAGAAAGCCCTATGGAAATCTCAGTGGACGGTCCCCAAATTCACATGGTTTACCTCAAAGTGTCTCACGGCAAATAAAATAAAGTGAAACGAATACAATTTTCAGCCCATGTCCCCCCCTCCTGACAACAGAAGATGTGAATTGTAGAGGAAAAGCTTCTTTTCAGCTCTTTTCTTGGGGAGAAAGCTGGCACACAAGCTATCTCAATCTTTCCTGAGCAATTATGCCAATAACCTATATTACACTTCTGGTAGACAGTTGTCCCCCCAGCTTTTCGCTTGATTTGAGGGAAGAGTGCATTGATTGGAGTCCCCTTTAAAATGCTATATTGATACAACACAACTCAACTAAGCCTTAACCCCAAAAATAGTTAGGTTTGGCTAAATGAATCTAGTTTCATTATTCCACTCTATTTCCAAAACTGGATATACATGCTTAAATTGAGGGTTTCTTTCAGTTGTCTGCTCAATATCCTTCATAATTAAGGCTCCCAAGTTGTTCCTCACTCCCCAATGAAAAAAGAAAAAAAAAATGAACAAATTATTTTAATTGGGTCAATTGATGCATTTGTAAGTCTTCATAAGACTGGGACATGCCCAAACCATCTTAAACAATCTTCCCTCATCTGGTGTCCAATTGATACTGCCCCCACCCTGTCATGAAATCCCCAATTCTTATTAAATCTTTTCAATAATTACTGTACTCTATCTCAACATTCTCATATCTGCAACATTTACTGTCTGGATATGTTTCCTTTGCTGCCTAACACACAGTACTGTATAGCTTTGCTAGCCTAATTGCTTTCTGATGGAATTCACTTTTCAACTAAATGGGGGTTTTACAATGGAAAAAAAGTTATGGATGCATATCTCCATTTCAAGTTTCAGCATCCAGCCTTTGTTTGATGGCTAATAACCTCTTCTTTGTTGCAATACTATATTAATTACAGAGCATTATTATAAGAAGAAAAATGAAATCCAAGGAAATATCTTCATTAGCTACCTCCGTAAACATCACTTTTCAAGACAGACACCTTTATTAGCAATTTCTAACCCTACTCAACAACTGAATAAAGGCCTAAGCACTTCACTGAACTGTAGATAAAACAAATAGAGAAAAGGATTAAAGCAGTTTCCACAATTAGCTGCTTATGCAAATTAGAGCATACGGCATACCTGAGCCTCAAGAGACAAGCAAGCCAATTCCAAGGCCAATTCAAGAGCTTTAAACTCAAATGGCAAATCCTCTGAATCAATGCAGCATTAGAAGTAAGCAAGCTAGTTTGATCGAACTCAAGAAATAAAAACTGATCACCGATGAGAAGGAGATGATTCAGCACATATTTCTACAAGAAAATTATGTGATTTATTGAAGCGTGAAGGACCATAATGTGCAGTCCAATTTGAACCGCAGACTTGTTTGTGAATCATTTTCCTTTATATTGCTCTCACATGCTTTGAGATACCCAAAAAAACAAATCTTCAGAATTTGAAGAAGTAAACGTGATTTCAAAAAGGATCTCTGCTCAGTATATCATAAGAAGTTATAGTATATTTTAATTGTGGTTTCAAGCCCCATTCCATTAAATATGCTCAAATATTATGTTCAATCTAGATATATTTAAGCTGCCTAATGGAATTCTCAACACCATCATAATATTAGCTAAGTATCATCAGAAACATCATTACCGGACTGATCTGTGCTTGTCTGAAGACGTCTGCACAATTCTGACTTGTACTGGACCACACATCCATCGAGAGAGTTCATCAGGAACACCTCTTCAGCTGTGATTACGCATCTGATCTGTTCTAGACTGACGACAATAGCCTTCTCACGTCCCAAAATGGTAGAAGGATAAATGAAAAGTGGGTCCAAAAGTCGCAGATCCCTTGAGGGCAAAGAACAGTGTCTCATTATAGTACCCTTACCAAGCTCCATAACTTTTGAATTCCCATCCTGATCAATCTTTATCCAAGAACGACTGCCATGTCCATGGCCTCTCTTCTTCAAGCCTGGGAAGCCAGACCCATGATTCCTTGATCGATCAAAATGAAGCCTTTCGGTTTTGTAGGAAGAGGCAGACTCGGGAAGATACGAGGGTGGGCTTGGACCTCGTGATTCTCCCATTGAACTTTGATCAATCCTCCATCAGCCAAAACTTTCAGGACGGATGACCCACCGGCCCTCATGAACCGGCTTTGATGCGCGCTCTATGAACTCTCGAGTTTGTCCTCCCACTCACTCGAGATCCAAAGTGACTCTGATCAATGCTATCTGTGTCCCTGATGCATTTCTTACTGAAACCTGAACTAGTAAAAGACAAACTATGTCAGCCTGCAGAGTTGCAAACTACTACCAACAAAGAAAAGGAATTGCTGACCGACCGACCATAGCTGTTGTCCACCGATTACTTGATTAAAGATTGAAGAAGTTCAAATTCTGTCTTTTTTTTTTTTTTTTTTTTGTGATATATATAGATTAAACAGGAAACAATTTAGTGATGTAAATGACCTAAAAAGGATAAATGACTAAAATGCAAAAATATCGAAAAATAACAAAAGGGAATCTAGAGAGAAAAACAACAAACGTAGCCATTCATGTTTTGATAAACTGCTACAGATTTTTAGGTCGGACAAGAAATAAAAGTCACGAAGTTAGACATCAATCGCACTTAGTCAAATTTACATTAATTAAGTAAGTTTTAAAGAGTTAAGAAAAAGAGCAAAAAGTGTTAAAAAATAAGTGAAAGAGTTATTTTGAGAAATAAGTAAAAGAGTTAGAAATATTAAAAAAATAGAAATTATAAAAGAGTTATATAAATAAGAACTTTAATGAGTCAACAAATTATATTACCTATTTATATTCTCTCAAATGAATATTTTAAAAGAGTATATCTTATATATTTATATAGAAAATTATAGAGAAATATTTATAAAGACTTTTTTAGAATTCTCTAAGTAACTATAGTATATTTTGTAGGAAGTTTTAAAATGCAAATACTCTTAACACTTCTAGATCCTTTCATAAACTTATATTGGACAACAAAATGGGCTAAACAATATTAACAACTTGTAAAGGTTTATTCTAGCCTAATTCTTGTCTTTTAACATGTTTGGTGGGTTAGATAAGGAGTGTACATATAACACCCTATTCCATTTAATCTTGTCACGTCCTCATCATATTTTCAGCCTTATATTGTCGAAAGTGATTGACAAACTACCAAATCTAATTCTCTCATTCCTAACTAATCTTTTGATAAAACAGATCCTTCCATTTCACCAACTATTTGGTATAGTTAGAAACTCCTCTTTTTCAGATTACTCTATCAATAAGGATGTATTCCACCTTCGTGTTAAATTTAGTGACCACAATAGTTGGTACACACTTAGACTCATTTTAACCTAAATTCTCGTTGTCTCCATGAAAAGTCTTTAGAAGACTTACACGGAAGACATTATAGATTTTCAATTTTGGTAAAAGTTAGACTTGATAGGTAGCTTTTCCTACCCACTTGATGATAAGAAATGACCCTTCATACTTTTATACCAAACCCTTATATATCTTGTGCAAGGACTTGAATTGGTTACATAGGAACTTTATCATTACCAAGTCTCCTTCCACATACTCTTTTGGGCATTACTTAGTGTCAACTTATCTTTTCATCCTCTTAGTTATTTTGTCAAGAAAAGTCCTTGTTATGTTCGTCTCCTCATGTCATTCCCTTGCAAACTTATAGGCAGATGAGTTGTTTCCTGCGCAGGAAAAGGTAATAGCACTTGGCATTAGTGGCTATTGTCCTATGACAATCTTGAAAAAGCTTTTGTTTGTTGTCTTACTTCATTGAAAGTTATATAAGAATTAGGTAACATTAAGTAACTTTGCCCAATCTCGTTGGTAAGCATTAATATAATGCCTTAGGTATTACTCTAGCAAGGCATTAACTCACTTAGTTTGGTCATCACTTTGAAGATAAAAGTTTGTTAAGAAGTTTAGATCAATTCCTGACAACTTGAATAGCTCACACCAAAATTTTCCTGTGAAGCAAAGGTCTCTATCACTGATAATGCTTTTAGGAACACCTCACAACTTTATCACATTCTTAAAGAATAAGCGAGTAACTTCATTAATTTTACAATCAACAAAGGCTGAAATAAAGGTATCATACTTACTAAACCAATTAACAATTACCACCATGCTTCTAAATTTGTTAGATTTAGGTAGAGTCATAACGAAGTCTATCGAGACACTTTCTTATAGTCTCTTAGTAATAAGTAGTGGCTTAAGTAAACTAACTTAGTATTGATGTTCTACCTTGTCTTGCTAGCAAACTAAACAAGTTTTCATATACACCTTAATATCAACATGCATTTGCGGCTAATAGTAATATTATTGGATAAAAGTAAAGGTTTGTGTGATGCTTGGGTAATTGGCCTGTAAGGATTCGTGCCATTTCTTGAGGATCTTCTTTTGCAAGTTTCCTTACTTTGGCACAAAAACTTGATTGCCAACTTTTGTTAGGACTTTTATGTCCAACTAAAATTGACAAGTCTTCCTCTCACTAGCCAACTTCAGCAGGTTCTTGGCCATAATGTTCTACATTGTGCTCTCCTTGATCTGCTCAAGGAAGTTGCTTTTAGGTGTACTAGTGGATATGATAGTTAGTTCCACCTTTTAACTCAGCGCATTTACAACAATATTGGCTTGAATCGACTTGTATCGTAACATGTAATTAAACTCTGCTAGAAAGTTTTACTAACAAGCTTGCTTGGGGCTAAGCTTCTTTTACATTTGGAAGTAGCTCGTTGTGATATTATCAATCATTATCACAAATTTATTTCTAAGGAGATAATGCCTCCAAGTATATAAGTAGTGAATTATGATAATCATCTTTATATCTTGGATGGTATATTGCCTCTCTGTGTTGTTTAACTTGTGGCTTTCATAGGCAATAAGGTGCTTATTTTGCATCAAGACTCCCTCAATGGTAAAGTCAAATGCATTAGTGTGAACTTCGAAAGGCTTTTCGTAGTTCGGTAACACCATGATGAGTTCTTTGGAGATTGTCTACTAAATTTCTCAAAAGAAGTTTGACATTCTCTCAACCAATGCTAAGTATTGTACTTCTTTAGTAAGTTGGTTAGGGGTGTCACTATGGTAGAATATCCTTTAATGAATCGATGATAATAATTGACAAGTTTTAGGAAGGATTGTAGTTCTGAGACTTTAATTAGTGGCTCTTATGCTTAGATCGCTTGTACCTTTATTGAATCTATCATCAGCCTACCATCCTTGATCTTATGACCAAGGAAGTCTACCTTTTACTTGGCAAAAAAGCATTTATCCTTCTTGACGTAGAGCTCATTTTCACGAAGAAACTGAAAGACTTGCTTAAGGTGCTCTACGTGCTCCTCAAGGGAGTTGTTATATACCACAATGTCATTTAAGTAAACTACTACAAATTTGTTAGGGAAGGGATGAAGTACCTTATTCATGAGAGTGCAAAAGGTAGTTAATGTGTTGGTGAAACCAAAGGGTATGACTAAAAACTTGAATACTTTATAGCGTATCACACAAGTAGTCTTTGGCTTATCATTTTAAGCAATACAGACTTGGTAGTAAATTAATCACAAGTCCAACTTGGTAAAGTAACTCGCCTTCCCCAATTGATCTAAAAGATTAATTATCAAGGGTATTAGATATTTTTTCTTAATAGTGACCTAGTTTAAGGCTTGATAATCAATGTATATCCTTAACGAACCATCCTTCTTCTTTTGAAAGAGGATTAGAGCATCAAAAAAGGCTTTCAATGGTTAAATGTAGCCTGAATCAATCAAGTCTTAGGGTTGCTTTCTCAATTCAGCTAACTCTAGAGGTGTCATACGATAAAGGGCCATGGTATAAAGTTTAACACCAAGTTTTAACTTAATGTGGTGGTCCACATCTTATCTAGGAGGTAGCTTCTTGAGTAGTTCAAAAGACATCATGTCCTTGAACTTGGTAAGGACAACTTGGATGTGTTATAGCAATGTAGGAGTAGGTATTACTATGTCTTTCCTATCGCTAAATTCCCTTATGGTAACAACGTAACTTTTATCCAACTTGAGACTCCATTTGAATTGCAGGGCAGAAATCATCAATAGTTTTGACTTCTTTATGCTCTTCAAAAGAATCACTCAAATCTTATAAGTGTTGAGAATCACAAGAGAACTCGAGATAGGTACAAGAAAAATTAAAGTTTTACAGAAAATTACAAGATCTAGCATTACTTTAAAATTGTTCATAGGAAGAATGATAAAATATAACTTATTAGTCTAATTTTTGATTCATATTACTACTCCTTGTACTATGTCTTGGACAAGTTTTACCTTTGAATTGATAGTTTTGATAATGTTATCTCCTTTTATAAGTTTGAGACTTAGACGTTTGGCCTCTTATATGTTTATAAAGTTTTGTATTGCTTCCATGTCTAGTATTGTATAAGTGGCTTTGCCTTTGATAGTGACATCCACATACAACAATCCCTTCTTCTTAGGGACTAATAGAGAGAAAAGATTAGAAATGTTACCCAATTGTTAGATAACTTTTATGTCAGCCTAGGGCTTATCCTTAGTTTTTTCCTTGTTGAATTTTACTATCATGACATTTATTACCCTATAGTTAGGATAGTCTCATACCTAATGCGGTCCATCATAAATAAAGTAGGGTTTTAGGGGATTACCTGAGTTATGCTTACCCGAGAATTATGACTATGCCTAAGATTACCACTTAAGGATTTTTGGTGTTTACTCTCCTTGCAGCCTATATCCTGTTTCTGCCTATTTTTCTCTCCCTCACACTTATTAAAGTTAAGCTTTTTACTCTTGGAGTAGGAAAAGTAATTGATAAGTATCTCAATAGTAGCAATGGTAGCATCTAGAGTTTATATATCACGTTGGTCTAACTCTACTCTTGCCCAATCCTTCAAGTCACCCTTGAAGTGAAAGAGAAGTTCTCTATTGGACATATCAATTTCAAATATAAGGGTAGTAAATTCCTTGATGTAGTAAGAAATATTAGTTATTTGAGTTAAGCGACATAACTTTTCCCTAGTTTCGTTATCCGCATTATAAGGCATAAAGTGTTTACACAATTCAGCCTTGAATTGCTCCTAAGTGTTGAGGACGCATAAACCTTTCTCCCTTTCAGAATGCTTCCTTTTTTACCATAGTTGGGCAACATCCCTCAAGAAGATTGGAGCATTGTATACCTTAGCAAGGTCATTAACAATTCTCATAATCTTAAAACATTGTTTAAGGCCAAAGAGAAAATTCTCCATAGTAGTGGTATTACAGATGTCATTGTACATGGTAGGCTTGAGAACCTTCAAGCCATGCATTATAACAATACTAGTAGCAACTGTGCTAGCAAAAACTGAAGTGCTTTAATAGAACAACTCCATCTCCTTGCAGAGGTCATGAATCTTTCTTTCAACGAACTCCTATAGGTCGGATAACTCTTAGTTTAAAAGCATAATTCTCTTTTAAATAAGTGGCCAAACTCATCAATTATGTATTTAACAGTCCTCGTGATCTTAGAATTTTCATGGATCATATTATCAACTTACTTATTAAGTTCACCCACTCTAGCGTTTAAGCTGGTGATACTCCTCTTCAAGATAGCAACATGAGACTTTGTGGATTCTCTTATTAGGGCCTTGGATCTGCCACGCTTAGATGTGACACATTGCTCCTTTTGCCTACGCATTTGCTGCTCTTTTATAAATCCTTCCTTACTTGTCATGTTTATACCTTCAACAGCAACAAAGTTAGGATGAAATCATTACTCTGATACCACCTGTCATAGAGTTAAACCTTGTTTGAACTAAACTGCGTGACACTTAGTTAATTTTGTGTGAGAAAATGACCTAACTAAATCTTAAAGAGTTGAAAGAATAAATGGAAAGCATTAAGAGGCAAGTAAGAGATTTAGAAACATTAGAAGATTAGATAATATAAGAGAATTATGTAAACAAGAGCTTTGTTAAGTGAGTAAATCATGTTGTACAAATGAGAGGAATGACTCATTTATACCCTCTAAAAAAAAAAAGAGTCCTAGAATAATGTATCTTAAATATTTACATAGAGAATTCTAGAAAGACATTTATAAAGGCCCTTTGCAAAATTCTCTAGACAGCCATAATGCACTCTACATAAAGTCTCTAGATGTAGATATTTTCCAACACTTTTAGGTCCTTCCATAGCCTTATATTGGGCAGCAAAGTAGGCTGGACAATGCTGTTAGCTTATAAAGATTTATTTTATCCCAATTTTTATTTTCTAATATATTTAATGGGTTAAAGAAGAAGTGTCCACATGATATAAAACCCCAAACTTGGGAACTAGTGATGCAAAAGAATGAAATGTTTTTGTCACTTATTTTTATTTTTATTATCTATTTTTAATTTATTATAAATTAATTATTATATTTTAATTATTATGTTAGTTTATATGATAAAAAATTATAAAATTTATTTATATGTAATTAAGTTTATTAATTTTTATTTTTATTTAATTAATATTTCATATATTAAAATTTATTAATTTTAAATTATATAATTATTAATAAAAAATTTTAAAATTTTAAAAAATATTTTTTTAAAAAAATTATCACGGTATAATATAAAATAATATAAATAATACGTTAATAAGTAAATATATTATTTAAAGAAAAATAAATAAAATAAATTTAATATTATAAAAATTTATTTTTAATGAAATAATTTTATAATTTTTATTTAATGAGTTGATAAAATAATTAAACTAGAATAAAATTAAAATTAAGTGATTTAAATTTAATAAATTAATATTAAATAATAAATTGATTGAATATATATATATACATATATTTTTTTTTTAAACCCCTTTTGTACGTCGAATTTAACTTTAACCATGTTAGGTGGACTTGAACGTCGACTTCCCTGTCTCGTGCAAGAGAACTTACACGGTCCGGTTTTACAAAACGACTTGTCGGTCACTTTGTACCGGTTATTTGGCTCTTATTCTTTAACCGAGGTAGCCAAAGATTAGGTGAGTTAAATTTTATGTAATTTGATTTGAGCTACCAACATTTTTTCATTGTAATGACTTGTTTTAATTCCTCATTTATGCCACAGTAATTTATGATCTGCTAAACTTTTTGCTAGATTCAAAAATTATATAAATCATTTACCTCTGTTTTTTTTTTTAAAAAAATTTCCAACCTAAAAATTCAGAAATAAAGGGGAAAAAATTGTTTCTCTATCAAATAAAAGAAAAAAATAATAATAACGATTTATTATTTCTTGGGAGATGGAGTGGGCACGCAACGCTAGATAACTAACAACACCCCCCTTCGTCTTTTTAACTTTTAACTTTTACAAAATAAAATTAATTTTTAGTTTATTAATCCTAAAATCAAACTTTCTTTATTTTCGATATTGTGATAGCCAATTAGCCGCTTCACCTGTCTCTCTTCACCCTCTTCGCTGAATTGAATCTATCCATTCCAAAAGTAAAATTCAATAAATTATAGTTGATCCATGCTAAACCTGCGGATCAACCTCACTAATTTTACCGTAGATATAATTGGTCTATTAATTTTACTTTGAGGGAGAACAAGAAATTATAAGCCAAACCCAAAGGAGACACAATGGCTGCCTGGGAGCCGAAGGACCACTGCAAAATGCAAAACGACCGTGCAGTCCTTGATTTGGCACAATCGAACAGGACCAGGGAGCAGGGATGTCAACAACAACCAAGAATTCATCTTACCCAATAAAATAAAATCGAAGTGAGTCGAATTTTTAATTAATTAAACTGATTTTAAAATTAATTAACTAAACTGATCAAAAATCAAAATATTTAATCATGTTTTGATTCTTAATATTAAAAAAATTATATTTAATTGAACCAAACTTAAATATATTAAAACGAATTTTACACGAAAAAATTTCCTCGAAACTTAACTCCTCTCATCCTCCAACCCAAACCCAATCGATTCAAATAGTAGAAAACAAATCATTGATTCCGACAGGTTTCGTCCCCCCCCCCAAAAAAAAAGAAAAAAAAAAAAAGGGGTTTTGTTAAAACCAAAAAAAAAAAAAAAAAAAAAAATCAAGCTCGACCTTAATAGTGGTATGTGCTAAAGCGTCTACCTCTATATAGTACTTCATTTTTTCCTTTCTCTATAGTGTCACACTCACACCCAGGGACATCATGCAACAGCTCAAGCCCCCCACATTAATGATAACAATCTTTTTTTTTTTTTTTTTGGAGAAGCCCCATCTTAATGATAGCTTTTCCTACATCGAGTTAGGCAATTAAGACGATTTACTAAAATCCAAAGATTATCAAATTACAACAGAAAGCCCGTGTCACTGGATGCCACGGATCACAAGTATAAAAAGCCCACCGAGGAGGAGACAACTGACACTCGTACGGGAGACATAAGCATCGGTCGGCATTTAAGGCTTGTTGCCTGCCCGTTACGTGTAACCTAAGAAAGAATATGCCCACCAGATAATCCCCGTCCCTGGTTCCGTGTTGGGTTTACAATTTTTTCTAAACAATGTTTAGACCAGGAATATCCTTACAATTGTTTTTAAGAGACACGGTTTATTTCCAGTAGTTGCTGCGAGCCACTCTCAGGACCACATGGAGTCATTCTCGCGAGATCAACATTAATCTATGTTGAGAACAAAAAAAAAAAAAAATTTAGATATCCGCTTCAATTTAACAGATTAGCTTATGAATAAGAGAATGTTTAAGCTATAAACGTCCAAGATGAATAGGCAACTTCTCCGATTTCCGTGGTCACGAGGTTATATGGCGGCCACCAACGTGGGCTTCGAAGCAAACCGAATGTGAAATTTTGTCGGACAAGTAAGAGATTGAATGGATGTAAAGACCAAATGTACCCTAAAACCTCACTTTCTCGTGACTTCTTAAGAGGAAAATTTTATAGCCGAGCAACCACTAAATATAAAACTTAAGATGAAATTTTGGGTCGGAATTCAATCCTCACTTATAGTTAATTTCACTCTCCTGTAATTCAACTAGATCGAAAAATAAAGGGGAAAATTTTATCCAGAAAGATCAGAAAATTAAAAAAAAAAAAAGAAAAGAAAAAGAGAATCCCTCGGCTTTATCTATACCTACCTTAACTAGGGTCGGAGTCATCTGAGAATAACTCTTATCAGTTGTACGAGGAAACAAAAATAAAAAATAAACTGCTGCAATCTGATTGGCTAAATTCACTTCTATCTGGATACTAATTGGACGAAAAATAAAAGGAGTTTGAAAGAAAAAAATCCAGCAGAGAAAGGTAACGGCCTAGTCTTCCCAACCTTGAGCTTGGGAGCCAGCTTGCCGAGGACCCCTTCCTCCCCCATTCTGGTAGTCCCTCCGATTACCTTCTCGATTCCGTCCGGCAGCTCCCTGAACTTGATCTGAGAATCCACCCAGGTTCCCATTCTCATTTCTGCCGCTGCCACGACCTCCACGGAAGTTGCCACGGCTCCTAAAAGTGTCATTTCGGAAACCAGCCCTTCTTGGTGGGTTCTTCCCACCATTGCTGTTGTTGGCTGCAGAGAAAACAGGAGCTACAAAATTTAGGTTCATATTTAGTGTAATAGAAGTGGGCAATTCTTTTTTCATAGGGAAAAGTAGGAGTGTTTATCACCAGTGCACGAGGATCCTACCCTCCCTTGGAAATATTAGCAGCGTTCTTACCAATTGATTATAAGATTCAAACCAAGTAAACTGTCCTAGCATTTAAAAATTAAAGTAAAAAAACTTTAGCAAAGTATCAACTTGCCTTTTTTTTCCTCAATATGAGCTTTTCGATTACCAATCATGATGGAAGCAGCCTGAAAGATTATGACCATGAAATTCAGATTAACACAGGAGAAAATCTCCATCATTGGAATTTCTTCATTATGTAATTCAAGAACACATTCGGTTTTTTAGACATGTAAAGTTAAACACTGAATATTGGTACAATAAAATTTAGCTCTTGTAGATAATTAACTGATAATGAGTGAAAGAACAGTAAAATTTAAATAAGAAATAAAATTGTATAATAGACTGAAATGTTTGCACCAAATTCTCAAAGAAGAACAACATGATATTGAGGGTTCACAAGTTAATATCCGCTGAAATATCTGACTCTTGAGCATTACTCTGTTCAGTCTCTTTTTAAAAGTATCGACACAGAAAAGCGGAAAAAACTGACTTTGGAAAAGTTTCACAACAATCCACAGATCTTACACTTGCTTGCAATAAAGCAAAGGCAGCAACTACTCAAGGCAACCACCCCCAGAAAAAAAGAGAGAGAAAAAGAAGTAATACCAATACCTTCAGAGCACTCTGCATAGAATCCGCTGATTCAAATTCCACAAAGCCAAAACAATTCTTTTCTTGCTGCACAAAGGTTCTGGATAATTAATATCACTTGAAGTGATAACCCATCCACAAAGAGATTGCACATAAATTGAATTAAAATAAACCTTATAGCTTCTGACTTGAATGCCATCACTTTTAATAGGTCCAAATTTATCAAAAGCCTCCCTAAGCCGTTCCACAGTTGCATTCATAGGTAAATTGGCAACAAAAATGGAGCGACCCTTGACTGAAATAGGTTGACAAAATATTTGTAAGAAAAAAGAAAGGATGACACACAAAGTAAGAGCTAGAAGCAAATAAGTGATGAAAATAAAAACCTATATAATTGTTGCTTTTTTCCACAGAAGTACTGCTACCAGGACGAGGAGATGATGTACGTGGTACAGTTGCACGTGGCTGTTGTACAGGTTTGGCAGGCACAATTCGTTGTTGGAATGGCTGATTCTTAAAATTCAATTCATTTGCCTGGAGCAGCAAAGAAGCCAGAGATTTCAAACGTTTAGTAATGACTCTTTGCACAGGCAGGAAAATGAACTCACCACTGACGCATAAGACTTCTTGGGAGCATCATCCTGGATATCAGAAGCAGCCGATTCTGAAACAGGATCAGCATCATTCTGAGTCAGATCAAGTGAGACTGCATGAGCATCATCCTGCTTTGTGTCAAGTGAGTTAGTAGCAGCAACCTCATCTTCAGCAGGAATACTTCCATTGCCCAATGGATGACTAGATTCTTTGGCTGGGTCAGTGTCCTCTTCCCAAGGGATGTCTGTATTGTTTGGTGCAGAGTGATTGGGTATCAAAATGGGAGCAGGCTCTGCAATCACAAAACTAATAGCATATCTTCTCTGACCAAAATAAGAATAAGTATCAGCAGAGGAAGAGGAAAATAAAGCGTACCACTATCTGGGGACACAGCAGCAGTTGCAGCAGTACCGTCAGCTTCAAAATATTCAAAGTTCCCTGTTTCTTCATCCATATATCGAAAGACATCATTCAAAACAAAAAATGCATCTGCTTGTCGGGCTAAATCTTCTTGCAGAGCTAAAAAGAATGTTTGAGTAAATTTTCTTCTAGCATTTTCCTTTCCAGTAAAGAAGCCAGTGACCAACACAAGCACCCCACCCTGAATAGAATCTTGGGCATCAACAGTCAAAATCTCAATCACACAATTCTTGTAATCTTGTGAGAGTATCAACTTTTCAATGTCCTACACCAAAGAACATCAACTTACTCCTTAATAGATGTTACCTAAGTACATAGAATGTTCAAAAAAGAAAAGGAAAAAAGAAAAATTGAAGGCTGCAGGAAAAGTATCTATGATGGAAAATGACAGCATTAAATGATGAAAGGAAAGGGAAAAAAATCTAACAAGAACTGCACAATTGAGAACCATCTAAGTGAAATAGTATTAATGTCCAAGTAAGAACTGTCCAAGAAAAAACATGAAAGCTATAATGGAAAAGTTGCTGCTCATCATTATAAAAAGAATGGAACATATCCAGCGTATGCAATTCCTGCAGAAGAAACAAGTCACATTTAAGCTTTGCTAGAGATTCAAGCATTTGTTTCTTTGTTAGAGGGTGCATAAGCCAAGAGGTATTCATCAACTTCATTTCTCAGGGTTAAAGAAACCACTACTCATGCTTGAGCTCTAGCCGTGTATGCATGCAACTAGTATTATTGAGTGATGGTTAAGTAGTACAGTATGGTTTGTACCAGCAAGAAGTAAACATGAAATTGTATCCACAGGACTTATGACTAAGGAAGCAAGTGTAAATTATGTTTCAGAGATCTCACATCTAAGGTTGATGCAGAGGAAAGTAAATTATCAGAGCCTGGCCGGCTAATAACACTTCTATCTTGGTAAAACTTGTGCACTAGCTCTGGAGCTTGAGACAGAGCAGTGTAGTACTGCTCCACAAAGGTATTACCCACCACCTGTGGTCGTCCAAGGGCAGATAATTCTTCCTGATTTCCCATTTCTGCCAGAACACATAACAGGTGCACAGTGATTAAAGAACATTTCATACCAAAACAACCAATATCAATGAAATAATGAGGAGAATGTGAGAACTTGGAGACACATTAAGCAAATACAAGATAATTTCGTAAATAATTGAAGGCAGTGCACAGAATCAAAGTCAAATTAACAAGAAACACATCATGACAGCACCAAGGCAGATAGATGCACATTAATTGCAAATAAACAAAACATGACAGAGATGGCCAGAAGTCTCAATTCCAACAACTTGATGAGTGATTCATGATTGAATGTTATCCTATCAATGTGACTGACCATGAAAGATCAACAAAAAAAGTTGTAAAAATCATTTGATAATGGTGTTATACGTAACTCTGCGGATAAACATATTTTGTTAAGGTAATGTTGAAACATTAAACCTGTATAGGATATGCTTTGCATAAACACTCATTCAGCATTATCATTAAACAACAAAATATTAGCTGAATTTGATTGTAAGCCTGATCCGAAATCAGAAACCAATTTCTTAAGATTGATCGCACTTGATTCTCGAGGATCAAAACCCCAGTTACCAAAAGGGTATAAGCAAATCCCCAACACAATTTCTTGACAGCAAACCTAAAGAAACCATTTTTCTTTTTCTTTTGAACATATTAATCCTATATTAAGTAGGAAAAAAAAAACCCATTACCCAGAAAGTAACAGATGGAAAAAAGAAGCTGTTAACAAGTACACAAAACTAGATCTAAATTACAAAACAGACAAAAAAGACTGAAAAGGCAAAAGAACCCATGTACGACAAACAAATATCAAGACCAAGGAGCTGGGAATAAACAAAAACAACTGATTAAATAAAAGAAAGCAATTCAATTCAGTTAAAGGCAGGAACTTTATGATCATAAAATCAAGACACAAGGGTTAAAAGCAAACAAATAAAAATAAATAAAGATAATGCTTTTTACCTCGTGGATAGAAAATCAGAATCTCTCTCACGGATGGGAGAGAAGGAGAGACGGGCGGGAGAAACTGATGCGAGAAGCAGAGACCAGTGAGAGCCGCAGCCCACTGTCGCCGAAGATCAACGAAAATAGAAATATATAGCAATGAGACGCCTCATTGAGAGGCGCTGTTGCGTTTTTCTTCGGGGTTTCTTAGTCTTTTTTTTTTTCTTTTTTCCTTTTTTATTAATTGGCTTGACCCAGACTTTTAATTCGGGATATCTGAGTTTTGGAAAGAAACTTCAATATTATTTCATTCCATAAACACAAGGCAGAAAAATGAACTGTACCATCCTAGTGTAATAGTTGATTTTAAACACACACACACACACACACACACACATATACATATGAACATGGCAAGATTCTACATCCGCCGTAGTCAATTATGAAAAAAATATATTATTTGACGAGAAATTAAATCAAAATATCAATAATTAATTTAAATTTGAATGAGTAAGAGTAATATGAACATGTTTCTTTTTTTATAAAAAATAATAATAATAACAAAAACATCACAAGTGATTATTTATAATTAAAAATGATGTCTAATTGATTTCAATTTCAATGTTTTGTTGTTTTTGGTCTTGCACTTCTTCTTAGACTTTGAAAGGGAAACTAAGCAAAGAAAAATTATAATTTTTAGTGTCGAACACATAGAGACTTTTTTTGCGGGTCCCGGTTGTCTGCGTTGCTCGGTGGCTGAGATTGATTTCTAGTTTGAGCTTGTCTCGGTTTGAAGCCATTTGAATTGACGGTGCTCGCTGCAGTTTGGCGCACGGGTGGGCGGGGGGTTGACGCGGCTGCCGGTTCTGGTGCACACGGAGGACCCGCACGGAGTCGATGTTTGGGTTCAACCTACTTCAACTTCCCTGTTAGTTTTGCTTGTCTTTTTTTTTTTTTTTTTTCGTCCTATTTATTTCATTTATATTATATGATTCTTTTCGTTTCTAATTTTAATAATTAGAATCTTTCGTCAAGATTGTATTTTTTTTAATTCTGAAACATTTTATAAAATTTAAATATTATAGAATTTAATGTTGTTGACCCATTATGATTATTTTGGTTTTTTTTTTTTTGAAACATTTCATCATTTATAATGTTTGAATTTTTCATAGGTTTAGTTTATTTTTTTTTTAACTCTAATGAAATTTAAAATATGATTCTAAAAATTTCTAAAATGTTAAAAAAATAATCATGGTGAGTTAAAAAGATTAAATTTTATAATATTTAAATCTTATAAATTTTTTTTAAATCAAAAAGATCTTTAAAATTAATAAAATTGTGATGCAATATTTCAATTGTTAAAATTATAAATTTAAAAGATATTAAAGTGTGACTCAAAATGTCACGAAAGTGAAACGTGAAAAAGATAAAGCACATAAGGATTAGGTTTATTTAACCCTTGGTTATCTTTTTTTTCTATTTATATTGTTGATCTTATTAATTGTCGAAAATTATTAAATTTCAATTGCCAATCAATCAGTAGTAAATTATTAAGCAGCACGGTCAAAATAAGTTTACCAAAAAGAAACAAATAAATAACTCCCTTTTTTGTTTTTTGTTTAGGTGGTTTTGTTTTTGATGAATAAAAGAGAGTTTTTAAAAAAAAAAAATAAATAAATAGAAAGAACAATTATAGCAAAAACTTGTAAAGGTTAGTGGAAAATTAGGACAATTAAGTCATTCATTTTCAATTGCCACTCTTTATTTATGTGCTTCATACTTTTAAAAAATATTTTGAATATTTGGGACCGCAGGAGAATTTAGTATTGTCAATTAGCACATTTTTTTTCTTTTTTCGTTTTCTTGTGTTTTTATGTCTACGGATGGTCAAGAGCGTGGCGCGCACGACCTGTCTCTGCAAGTGGCGCGTGTTTGTGTTCTTTAGCTTACCTTTTCGATTTATTTATCGGAATTTTGGACAAGAAAATAAATGTCGAATAAATTCGAAGACAAATTCTAAAATCCAGGCTGGCATTGACCAATGACAGTAATACATGCAAAATAAAAAAATAAAAAAAAAATAGAAGGGAGACCACTCGCACGGAACATTCTAGGAGGTTTCATTGTTTCAGACCACACTGTTTACTGAAAGCAAGCTGTTGTGTTTCTTGTCCTTTTAGAGTATGTCCTTTTCCCGTATATTACTTTCCGTAGAAGATCAAAGTGGAATAAAGGCATTAACTTAACAAGTTGAATATAATTAGTAAAATAATATGTTTTTATAATTTTTTCTTCTTTTTATTAACTCATCTGTTGCATCATTATATATATATATTTCTTTTTTTCTCTCTCTCTCTTCGTTAATTTACTCTGTATATTATTATAAGAATATTTGTATTATTTTATTAATTATATATAATTATGTCCTTCACTACCTTGTCATCTTTTTAAATAAAAAATCTCGAGCTAAATGGATGACTCCAACCAGTTCCTTTTTTCTCACATCCTTCAACTCATTTGTCTTCAATTAACTCAATGTTCAAACTCAATCTGCGTGTTAGAAAATAATTTATTCATTGAAAATATTTGTTGGTTATTTTTTTTTTTTAATATTTGACTAAAATATTGAAATCTATTGAAAAATATTTTCTCTTATTTAATGCACATCTTTAAAAAAAAAAAAAAGAAGAAGAATTTTTTAAAATTTATAATATAAGTCTATACAATGAGGAATAGTGTTTCACTTGGAGTAATATGGAACCTATATTATTATACATAAAACAAATTGTGGGTGTGATTGCCCACAACCGGAAGTCAATTTTGTGGATGAATGATTGAATGAATTAAAGAACAGGAATTTGTCATACTACAATTTTGGAGAAACAGTTAAATGGCAATCATTAAAGGAGTTTTTGAGGAAACATATTATCATACATATCAATTCACTTAGCAACAACAATGGCATGCCCAAATTCAAGAATGTAAATGGACGCCAAGGTAGAAAAGCAATGAGGTAACAAAATTTAATGGCTATAGGTCTCCAGCCCTTCCTTTCAAGACCCCCCCCCAAAAAAAAAAAAAAACCCAATAGTGAAAGTCTCGATCAGTGTCATATCTACAATGGTCAAGACGTGAAGCTAACTCTGTGGGGAATGTGAAGAAATGGAAGAGTAAACAGAGTAGGAAAATTTCGTTCTTTTCACTTCATTGCATCCAGCCGCCCATGTCTGAACGCAAATTAGAAATAGGAATTGGTAAAAAGAGAAAAAAGAGCACCAAAAATGCAGACCCACGACTATGAAATCACGAACGATGTACGATCACACACAATTATTATTATCATCGATTGACCGACTCATATCAACGAAGCATGAAAAAGATTGACCGCAAAGACAAACACACCTTAATGAAAAAGACTGTTCCTTAGATGTCACGAAGAACGGCTGAAATTTTAAAATGTTGGAAATTAAAATATATATTTTCATAAATTATTTTGCATTAAAAATAAACAATTTGTTTCGCATATTTATAAGATAATATTTTCTTATAATTTGTAAAAAAAAAAAAAAAAAAACCTAGAATTACAAAGAGCGTAAACAAACTCAGAGCCATCCCGGAAAATCACTCCCCAGGTGAAGAGAGAGATGGTCTGTTATTGAAGAAAAACATACAAATCTGAAAGAAATTAGGGTGAGTTTGTGACTTTGTTTTTTGTTTTTTCCTTATTTTAAACAAAACTCACCTTGTGACGACGATGGCTTCCCCTGTCTCTCTCGCTCTCTCTCTCTCGCTCTCTCTCGTTTTGACACTTCTTTTCTCATTTTGACGCTTCTTTCCTCGTGTGTGAACGTCCGTAAAATGATTTTCGTTTTTAAAAACTAGAAGTCAATTTACCCAGAAAAATTCTGGGCATTTTCTCATTGATTGACTGCTTTTTTTTTTTTTTTCCCCTTTACTAGACTTTTGATGGTTTCAAATAAAGGTGTAAACAAAGTCATGTGTTTGCTAGAAACTGGGTAACTCAGCTCGATAAATAAAAGTTCATTTGAAATTTGATATCAAATTTCATTTAATAAACAAATTAAAATTAAGAAAAAATAAACAACTCATTTAAAATTTGTTTTAAATTCACAAAAATTTTTGTTCAATATACTATTAGAATATATTTCGAAAATTTATTCGATTATAAAAGAATTTTGGTGTAAAACTAATGATAAAAATTCATATTTTACTTTTTATAAATCTTCCAAACTTGAATTCTTGTTCACCAAGATATTTTTTTTTATATTTATAATTTTACGTTAAAAACAAATACTTATTTTTTAATCAATTAATTTTATTAATATAATCATTTTTATTAATTTAATTCTATTTATAAAAATAGTTTTGATTATTTTTATTAATATTATAAAATAAAACAATCTGTTTATTGATAGTTCGAAAGCTTGAGTTAATAAAAGACATACTCAACTCGGTCCAATTTGTTGTTTAAACGAACTTAACTTAAAGAACACAAAATAGAGAAAAATATATTTTCTTAGAAAATAAAAAATATATGTATAGTCTTAGAATTTTTCTTTTAACGAACCCTTGAATAATTCAATCTTGCTGCTGGTGATCTACCGTCTTTCCAAAAAAAAAAAAAAAAAATTGCATCTTAAAGATGTCTGTTTTCATTGGCAATTCCAGTGGCCCAATTTGTCAAACTCCAAGATTAAGTCTTTGAATTACTAGCACAGAGTTTTAAATTAGTATATATTTGAAAAGCAATAGAGTGCCAGCTAAAATATGTTGAGGATGGTTTTTTTCCAATAATTTATTATCTTGGACTGATTACAAATAAAAATATAATTTCCAATAACAAAAGTATATTAATTAGATTGCCTAACAAATATGTATAATTTACTCAATGCATGGGTCAAACTCTAGTTTGATCTAATTGTACTCACGATAATATATTTAAGATTTCCAAGAAATTGAAACCAAAAGACGTTACTTATAATTGCTAAAACGCAAAAATCATTATAAATGAACATTAGTCTAAAAAAAAAAAGAGTTAATATATTAAGAAGCTCTTAACTTCCGAGTTTTAACAAATATAATCCGGCATTTAAAAAATAACAAATTGGTCAGCGTAGATTTTTTTTTTTTTGGTAGCAAAATTAATGTGCTATTAACACATGGTAACACATTCCATTTGCATACACTGCTTCTATGATACATATGTGTAAAAAGTTAGAAATGTGACCAGTCATGTGAAATTTAATATTAAAAAAATAAAATTATAATTAAATAAAAATTACGAAAGTTTTATAAAAAAAAAAAATCTCTGTCCCTTCACTCAACTTCCCCCATACTCTCTATTCTTTGGCTTTAAACTACGTTTTGAGAATTTCGGTTTAGCTTCTCCAATTTTGGGTCGCTAATAGGTTTTTAGTGTATCTTCTTCAACCCCAGAAACACCCTTGTAGCTTTTGGTGAGAACAAGCGTACATCCGTCCCCATGGAGACCTCCATTTTCCTCAGTCAGCATTAAAATGGGAAGACACTTAGCTGGTGCACAAAACCAAAATCTACATTTGCACATACGGAAGCTTGCATCAAGAAGAAAATGGCCGCACTGTGATTGGTTGGCATTAGCTCGGCACTTACCATAATCTCGGTTCCCCAGCAATTTTATAAACTGCGAAGCCGTTGCCATGGCAAACTACGCTCGCTCGAATTCACATACCATTACCCAAGACACCTTCCAGAAGATCCAGTCTATTGCGCTGAGGTGCTTCTTTGACAGGCTGTGCCGAAGTGGGGTAAATTACATTTTTTTTTATTATATATTATTATTATTATCAAGTTTTATCATTTGTTTTCATTTTCATTATTAAACTTAGATTTTACGCAATTAGGTGATTTAACTTCAACTCTCTTTTCAATCCAACCACCCTATCTATTCCACCAACAGAACCCTAATGAAACAAAGACATGGTAAAAGTAAGGTGCGCACAAAATTCCTGGTTGATTGCTCAATGCGGCCTTTCGGAACAAACACACTAACCCCCCATAACAAATAATCAAATTATCAAGGAATTTTTTGTGTGCGTTTTAGTTATTATTTGTTTTCACTTTAGACCCTGAAAAATCTTAGCTGATATTCCTCCGGTTTGGGGTTAATATTGCACTAACAATCAACTTGCCCGTCTGTTGTTTTTGTAGAATATGGAGGCTTGGAGAACCAACTTACCTGAAGGTTTATTCCAATTTCCAGGTGATTATTAGTTATACAACTAATTTATGTGGACAATGGAGTCATCATATATTTTGATCATACTAACAAAGATTGGAAAAAAGAAGAGAAGAGCCAAATGTGTACAGTAGTTGCGACCACAACATCATTTCCATTTTGACCAGGATCTCGTTATGTTAGTCTAGAAAAAATGACACGTTTTACGAACTTATATAATTCTAAAATATAGCAACCCAAAATCATTTTTCGTAATATTCCAATTAACAGTATTTTTCCCAATGTTTGTGGCCTCTGCTCGTGTGCCAAGAAGGATCGCTTGATAACAATGGTGTTAGCTTCCTGCATTGCAGGGTTTGAAATTAGGGAATAAAGCCTAGTTTGGAAAATATCATTCATTGATACACGCGATGTTCAAGTTTAGGTGATTTCGAACCATTGATCATATCCCTCGCACGCTTTGCATCCGTGATGATCCCAACTCTAAAACCCCTAATCAACGGCCAGTGTAGGTCAACAATAGAAGCCATCTTCTCTAACAATGGCTGGAGCTTCAGGATGGATCAACCGAGTGGTGTGAGTCATATGTTTCACATTGGAAGTGTAGTTAGATGTCGCATAATGTCTATATGATGTAGTTCCTACACTAAAGAGGAGCCATTAGATAAGGTTATTTATATATCAGAAAGTCTATGATACTTAGAATGACTCCAAAATATTATGTAAATTTTTAAAATATGGTGAAAGACTGTAGAAAGTTTTTAGAAAATTTTGAAAAATCCCAAAAAAGCCCTAAAAGTTCTGAGACATCTTGCAAAGATGTTGAATCTTCTAGTACATTTTTTGTAAGAAATAGAAGGTACAAAATAACTCTAAACATGGGTGTAGTGTCATAAAATATTCTAGAAAGAAAAATAGAGAAAAGTAGATCAAATTGATTCAAACAAAAGACCTATAAATGCCTTACCCTTTCTTCTTTATAATCATCCACCAAATCCATCCAAGCATAACACATCCATATAACTTTTTGAAATACAATGGAAGACATTCTTTTCAAATTTCTCTTGCTCATTGCTAAATGTCCCACTTCGTTTCCCAAACTTTAAGGTCTTTTACGAAGTTCCACCGCATTGGTATTCTTGTATTCTTCCATTATCCACAGTACTTCATTATTTTTGATAAAAAGTCAGACTTATTCTCGTACTACACAATAATGGAACTCATCTATTATATATTTTCACTCATCCATTATATATATGTTCACTCATCCATTATATAGATGTCATATTTGATACTTTATGTGTACTATTGGAAGTCTTGACATACCACATCATGAAATCTAGCTTTAACTTTGTGATGCATGGTGATCAAACTATTAATATCAACAAAATAGCCCTATGCCATTTTTTTTTAAATTTTTAATAGGATTTAACTTGAAAATTTATTACTTTCAAATTTATCTCAAAATTTTTCATTGAATATTTGCAATGGATAATTAAGTTCAATCTATGTAAAAATGAAAAAGCATCCCAATTTCAATTTAAATATGAAATTAATTAGTAATTATAATCATATAGGTTGTGCATTTTTGTCTATTATATTTTAAAATTTTGCATTATTTAATTTATTTTATTATTTTTGCTTTTTATGTATGTTAACAAATTTTATTTATTCTACCAATCTCATTCTTTATTGCCTATACATTTATGTTGTTCATAATTTGTCCCTTAAACTTTAAGGTATACGATATTTTTAAGTTTTTTTTTTCCATGTTTAATTATATTTCTACTTATTCTGATATTTTTGAGAGGAAGAAAGGGAAACATATCAAAGCTTGCTTTGAACTCCAATTGAGAGTAAGTTCAAGAATGAACTCCAATGCTCATTTTGAATATATATATATATGTGCATGCATGCGACGTATGTATCTAGTGGTTGGCATCTCTAACAGTGGGTTAAATTTGTTAAAAAAAGAAAAGAAAAAAAAAAATCTATGACAAGCAAAATGGTACTCTTTTGAAGGCTAAGGCACGTTAAAATAAACCCACAAACAGAAAACTCAAAATGTAAAAACCCAGGAATACCCTCAGTGCAATAACGTAAACGGGGGTTTTGGGCCTTCCGAGTTGGGGTTTTAGCACGAGACTCCGAAAACTCCGCCGACCGAAGTCAAGATGTGCGGTATCGCACTGATCCTTTCCGGCATCCGACTCGACCTGTCGTCGCTCCTCCCTGATTCTCCATCTCCGCCGCCTCCTAAGCCGGAGCTAACAACTCCTACGAACCACTCTAACCTTGACCACGGGCCGTCGTTTTCCCTTGACGATCTTAAGTCAGCTCTGCGCCGTCGCGGCCCCGACAGCTTGGCTGCCAGGAAGCTGACAATCCAATCTAAGATTTCAACTTCAAATGGACAACGAGAATTGGTTTCTGCAATGGAAGACGAAAGTAGCGCCAACGGGGAGAACAGCGAACTGAAAAGCGATTCTCTGGCGGAGCTCCGCTTCATTGGAGCCACATTGCAGCTGCGGGGACTCGGCCCTGTAGTTCAGCCATTCCTGGATTCCTCTGGGAATATCCTTATTTACAATGGTAAAATTTTCATCTTTCACTTTAATGAAATTTGTGGGGTTTTCTTTTCATTTTTTGCGTTTATTTCTGCTTCACTGATAGGCCAATCTGTAAACTTTTAAGGGGAAGTATTTGGGGGGATTGACGTCGGGACGGATAACAATGATGGGATGATTCTTATGCAAATGCTGGGAAAATGCTGCGCGTGTAGATCCAGCTCTGGCGGACATACAGATAGATGCGTTAGTCCCGGAAATGGGGGAAGTTCTGTGCCGGAAGTTCTTTCAGTAATCAAGGGGCCATGGGCTATCATCTTTTGGCAGGTAATTTCTGGCGGTAAATTTATCTTTTATTTGAATTAGATTGTTTTTAGAGGCTGTTTCATAATAGAATAGAATGGTAAGAAAAGATTCGTGTAGCAAACTCCAATTAAATTTGGGATTAAGACTTTCTTATTGGCTGTAGTGTTGTTTTTTAAGGGGTACATTAGAGGCTGTTCCTCTGCTTTCCCTGAGTTTGTCCTGAACTTTGTGTTCTGTAGGATAGTTCCAGAACCTTGTGGTTTGGTCGAGATGCATTTGGCCGACGGAGCCTCCTTGTTCATTGGCCCACGTTGAAAGACCCTCAGTTTCTTCTGTCATCTGTATCACCGTTTTCATGTGCTGAGCAGCCTTCTGGTATATAGTGCTTGGTAGAGCTTTACTCTGTTGTCTTCCCCTTCTTGCTTCTTGTTACATATACTGCTTGCTGTTCGATGGATGGAAACTAGGATTATTTTGTATTCCTTCTTTCTTTGTTTCAAAATGTAAACATTAGGAACCATGTCATTGGTGTAGAGAGAAAAAAAAAAAGTATTTTGATGTGTATTTGTTTTTTTTTTTTGTGATTTTCAGTCTCTGTTCTCTTGAGCAGTTCTTATTGGTCGTATTTGTCAATCATAGATGACTGGAATGCCTTCTACTACCGTGCTAGAAAATTCACCATGATTGTGGGCAGTAGGAGTTGTAACCCTTGTGAAAGGACTCATCTAAGGTTCATTCCTTAGGTCACTGTACAACATTTGGCTTGTTCTTTGCATCTCATGAGATGATGCTTGGATTCATTTGGAAACAGCTAAGCTTGTGTCATCCGTGGCAATGCCTCCTCTTAGAGAGGTTGTTCTCCATCCTGGTCTCTTATCCATGTCATTACGCCCTTTCAACTAGTTTGCACATTGATTGGCCTTTTTAGTTATTACTTGTTTTCCCCCATTGTCACTATATCTTCAAACCATACTGTTATAACCTGCAATTTTAGTAACTTCTATCAGTATAACACAGGTAAGGAAATTGACAATAGCAAGCCCAGCTTTTGGGAGGAGCTTTCTTGTGGGGTATACAGTTTAATGATGGATGCTTCAAAGCTGGATGGATGCCTTATTGGTGAAGCCAGAAAACATAAGTGGACTAATTTCATACTAACAGAAATGATTAAATGGGACAGAGCTTCTGTTGAACCTCAACTGAAAGAGTTACAACTTTCATGTTGTACAACCCAAATGGAGGAACATAACTTGCATTCAGCTCATTCAGGTATAACACCACCTGAATCAGTTTTTGATCCTACCATGCCACTACAAAAAGTGTGTGATATTATGACATTTCCAAATTTTCTGCCTCTAATGCATTTCAAATAGTAAAATAGATATTGTAATAGGAACAACCCATTTATTGTGATTCATCTTTGTTCTGTTTTTCCTTTTTGTACCCATGGAGATACAGGTTCATTGGCAGCTCAGAATGTGTTAAACGCTCTCAGGAAATCTTTGATGCTGCGCACTTCACTCCATTCAAATTTTCCATTTCAGGTCTTTGTTCACCTTAATTGCACTTTTTTGAACTATCTTCTATGGCAAGACACAGGATTATCTTGTTTCTGTTCATAGGTGAAACAAACTGCAAAAGTATTTCTTGTTTTCTTTTGAATAAATAGAAGCTGCACACTTCATTTTTTTCCTTGTTATGTTATAATCAAGAAATGTCTTCTTTGCATCTCTCTCTCTCATGCAGTTCAAGGTAAAATTTAAATGTGTCTTCACTATTAATATTGCTGATCATTAAATCCTATAAAAGTTCCAGCTCATTCAGTCAATGAAGCTCAGTCAGTTCTGATGATTCCTCTGTTTGTTTTTTTGATCAGCATACTTATCCAACTCGTCTTCTGGATTGCACTATCTTTAAAATGATTCAATTGGCATTGTGATTCACTTAGCTATTATTTGCATTTTTGTGGTAACTGTTCACTGTCTTGGTCAGTTGGTTCTTTTGGACTGACCAAATACCTTGACAATGGCTGTTTAGGGATTCAGACATGATGACAGTGAAGATGAACTTGTACCAGTTGCAATTCTGTTTTCTGGTGGCTTGGATTCTATGATACTTGCAGCATTATTGGATGAATGTCTGGACCCCAGATGTAAGTCTTTCTTTGAAGCTGCAATACTTTCACATGAACCATTTGTCTGATCAAGGTTTCTCCCTATACTTGTTTTATGGTCTCTATGCTGTGATCACTTATAATTGAGAGCTTGTAGTTCTTGATTGGATGTTCTAAAAATGATTTCCAGAACCTGTCGCTTGGGATAGAATAATTTTTTGAATATTAATGCCATCTTCTGGTGCACATTTGGCTTTGCTAATTCTAGGTTTGTGCTGCTGCCATGGGATCAAATCTTTTGATTCTTTAAGTTATGGAATATTAGAGATTAGGTCTTTGAATGGGTTCCTAAAGGCACATTCATTTCTGATAGTCAAATGATTGAGCCTGAATAGTTCTTTGATGTTTTGTATAGATGCTGCCAATGTGACTTCCTTTTTTATGAGTTTGTCAAGCTCATGTTCTGTACTTCTAGAATGATGTAGGACAGTTCAATCAAGTGTGGAACCTGCAAAACTTTTATGGACTTATAAATTAGTTTATACAGTTTCAAAGCTCTATGTTGCATACTTGGAAGACTATCATACATTGAACTTTGATAAGGATAGAGATTCAAGGGGTATGCTAGTGGAGCTGTACATGGGTAAGAACAAGAGAAAAGAAAACAAATTTGAATAATAGTAAAAACTAAAAGAAATTAGATCTACTTAAAAGGAAGTAGCAATTTCAATGTCAGAAGTGACAGCAGTCCAAGCTAATTAACCATGTTGACTCCATCCTCAGATTTTCATTATTTCTTCCTAGGCCTTTTAGTGGAGCAGCAGAAATCTTAGATGACCTAGTAAAATTTTCTTGTGGTTTCTGTTTTTGATCTCTTTGAAGCCATGTCTTGGCTCAATGGCTTTTGGCAGATGGAATTGATTTGCTGAATGTGAGCTTTGATGGGCAGTCTGCACCTGATAGAATCTCTGCCAGGGCAGGAGTAGAGGAACTTAGAAGGATTGCACCGTTTAGAAGGTAAAATGGCAAACATTTCTCATGGACTTTAATGCTGCATATCTAGGTCTTTGTAACTTCAGTAAATATCAAAGAGAAATGGGAATGCTATAGGAATATTTATACTGCACCTGGTGCAGTTGCCAAAAATTGGAGGACAAACTTGAAACAAATGAATTTGGATGGTAAATACTCAACTGAAATAGGAAACACCAAGGAACTAGCAGCCTAAAGCTATGTTTCAAGTGTGCAGTAAATTTGAGTTTCTTTCAGAGGTTTTTCAGTTGCCTCTTTTTTTTTTTCATATATTATTGTTAATCTCTAACAAGTTTCACTTTGCTTCAAATTTGAGATGTGAGAATGCCATTGGAAAATTATCCTGCATTCAGTGTACTTCTTGCAAATTGGAGGATAATTTGAACATTGTAACAACACATGAATTTGGATGATAAAAGCTCTAAACTGAATAGGAACAACCTAAAGCCTAATCCAGATAAATTTATGTTCCAAATCCCTGGTAATGTCATGTAGCCATTGTTTATGATTGGATCCAAGTTTGCTTGGCAAATTGTTTTTCAGCATCTCCACTTTCATGTTCTGTATATTGAGTGCTGTTTTGATTGTGTATGCAGGTGGAAACTTGTAGAGATTGATGCTGAGCTGTCAAATTTGACTGGGGAATTGAAGCACGTTATGTCACTAATAAAACCTGCAAGCACCTATATGGTGACTGTCCATTTCCTTCAAACAAGTGTAGTTCATTATTTATGCATCTTGTGGTGCCCTTCTGGAACCCACTAGAAGCTTTCAGCTATTTTTATATTCTTTTATTAAACTTATTTTAGCACTATCTGCAATTATTCTCTCTAGATGTTATGGATGTGGTCACCATTTTATCAGGTGCTTTTCCCTGGTTTATATAATATATCTCTACACTCAACAAGTGTATATCAGCGGCTTGAAACCAAAATTCAGAACATCTGACATTATATACACTTTGCCGGCTGCACACATTCTGACAGGAAAAGTTACATTGCAACTCTGGTTTCAGGACCTGAATATAGGCATTGCTTTATGGCTGGCTGCAAGAGGACATGGTTGGGTAAATAAAGGATCTAGCAATGGGAATGATGATAATCAACAATGCTTTATGTACAATTCAAAAGCCAGGATTGTCCTGGTTGGTTCTGGTGCTGATGAGCAGTGTGCTGGCTATGGGAGGCATAGAACAAAGTACCGAAGTGGAAGGTATTGTAACCAGATGGACTATGTATTCCTGCATTTTCAATTTGGCATATGTGGGGGCTCATTCATAGTCTTGTTCTGAGTTTAAGTTTTATGTTTGACACTCCATTAGATATATGTCCTAAGGATGGAATTTTATGGCATGCTGGATTTTGAGTCTAGCTTCAGAGTAGACAAAAAGTGTGCTGTTTTCATGTTCTTTGAAAGAGTGTGTATGTCCTTTGGCAATTGAAAATGAAATGCCATTGTAGGTTTCATGCAAAAAGGAGAGAATGAAAAATTAGCAAAGTCCTATAAGTTTAGAGATTAGTGCTTAAATATTTACTTTCAACCTTAGAAGTGGGAAGCCTTGAAGTTTGAAACATTTTATGTACCTTCATCATAGAGTTTGGAAGAGAGCAAGCCTTGATGCAGCACTAGAACTGCCTTTTTGTGATTGGAACGTCGTGGGTTCAAGCCCCAAAAACGTTCTTTTGCCAAAATGTAAAGAGAAGGATGCATGTGATAGACAAATGTCCCCAACCCTCGCATACAAGGAAGCCTCATGCACTGGGGATGCCCTTTGCAGAGATTTGAAAGCAGTTGTGGTTCTAGTAGCTCGCTATGAAAATAGGTGAATTGTTACTGTTTCTTAGAAGGTAGCTTGTGCCAGCAAATTAATGGTAGCTGTTACTATAGCTTATTGAATGACAATTTTATTTTTTTTTTGTTTTTACCTGTAAGGCAACGACAAAATCATAACAAGGCCTTTCATTAGTGTTAAACATCCTGTTGCTGATACTTCAGAATTGAGGCTGGTAGAAACTCACTAGGATTTTTTGGAAGATGCATTGCCATGGAGAGATAGAAAAGGTTTCTGTATGTTCATGTGTCTTTATTATTTATTTGCAAAAATAATTGACGTGTAGCATATGCTGTGATTTAATTATGAAGAAATTGGTTAATGGCTTTTGTAGCAACATATTGTCGCATGGTATTTTTCATTCTTATTATTTGAAATGTTGTTACCAGTTGGCTGGGGCTTCATGAGGAGATGAAGCTGGATATGCAGAGAATATGGAAACGGAACATGGGGAGAGATGATAGATGCATTGCCGATAATGGGAAGGAGGTACTGTAACAGATGAAACAAGTTCGGACTTTCTTTCCTTGTTTTCCAATATTAACTGTGTAAGCGCCTTGCCAGGCTAGATTTCCCTTCTTGGATGAAGATGTTGTTAGGATTCTTCTTGATATCCCCTTGTGGGAAGTTGCCAATCTTGATCAACCTAGCGGAACAGGGGACAAGAAAATCCTGAGAGAGGTCGGTGTTGTATTCCTTTTGTTCAACTTATACTATCTCTTTCTTCTACTAAAAGACGCGAACGATTTCATCTTGAAATTGACCCCATAGTTTTTGTTTCCCTTTCCCGCCCTCCCCCCCCCCCAAACAACTAATATGTCTATTCCTTCAAGCAGTGTTATCAAATTTGTTATACGATGTCAGTCCCAGCTAAATGTTAGTCGTTTGCTTATCTTACATTTCAAAGGTTGCACGGATGCTCGGTCTACGTGAAGCAGCGATTCAACCCAAAAGAGCAATCCAGGTTTCTGTTACTACCGCGCTGAATTAAGTGCAGTATTCTTCAGCCATGAGTATGATAGATTCCGTTGTCACGGAATTAGGCTGAATGTGTGCTAACCAAACTTCCCATGTCACACCGTGGTCACCTCAAAAAACTTATTTTGGGGGCAGAGTGGTGAAAATGAATGAAAATTTTTTATTTTATTTTATTTTTCCATCGATGCATACACTTTATACATTTAACTCAGATTTTAATTGTTAGATGCATACTCTGTTTTGGCCTGGTACAGTTTGGTTCAAGAATTGCACGGGAATCCAATCGAAAGAATTTTGGCAGTAATCGTGCGGCAAACCAGGCATCTGCAGGAAGTCAATCAATTAACGTGCTGTAGAGTGCCGTGGTGACGGCCCCTCCCGAGCCACATATTCCCAGTTTGGCAGCCAACGTGTTTATGGACTTGCATTATTCTCAAAAAATTCACTAGTGGTAACAGACAAATGGTAGGCTCATCGTCTTACGATTCTTCTTTCTTCTTCTTTTTTTTTTTTTTTTAATGTGGCATTCCCGATTAAATTACGAAGCATTAACTTTATATTTTAGTGTTGTATTCAGATTCATGCCTTGCTAGTGATGCTTGGCTAACTGCAGTGCAAGCGAATCAACGATCTCCTCTATGCTTGCCTCTTGGTTACGGTCTCTGCATGGTAAAATGTGTAAATTCACCATCGTCTCTAACTTGGGTAATAAACATTAATGCACACATAATTAACCTCTTTACCATCATTCTAATGATTTTTTTTTTTTCTTTTGGTCATATAATAGTACCAAATTGTGACAATAATTATTAATATAAATGTCAATATAACTAAAATTTAACAATTATAAATAACAAGTGTACTAATTACAAAAACAACTAATTTGATCAATACTCGTTAGACACTGTTCTCATTGGACTCGTTGTATGCAACTAACAAAGTAAAATACTATTGTTGAACAATATGCAATGGTATGTAATGGGAGGGAGTGTATGCGAAATTACTTAATTCAATTAAAACCAAATCAAAAGCACCTGAATCATAAGAGAACAATCTGATTATAGTTTGTGATATAAGCAAGTTATATTTGATGATTTAGTTATAATTTTGAACACCAAAAAACTATTAAAATCATGGGTTTTCTTCTCCCAACGATAAATAACAAAAAACCCTGAAATTTTCATCCTCCGTACATATATTTGTTTCGTTTTTCAGCCATCGATTATGGCAACAAACGAGTCGAGCCTCATCTCAAAACTCAGTTTGTTTAGCTGTTAAGTCGAACTGAACTGAGTCTTTTCTTTTTCTTTCTTTTTTTTTAAATTATTGAAATTCGAGTTTTTTTTTATAATAAATAATTTTTTTAATTTATAATATTAATATATATCATTGAAATTATAAAAATTAATGTTATAAATAAAAATAAATTAATAAAAAATAATTAATCTAACTAATTAACTAAAAATTATTTTAATGTGTATTTTATTTTTATAAAAAATTATTTTTTAACTCAAATAAAATTATCACGTATAATAATAACAACTTATTTGATGATTTTATAAAATAAATTTTAGATAATCTTTAATCAAATCATTTATAAATTTAAACAAATTAAATTTATTATCATTCAGATATAGCGCTTTTATTAAATAAACTTTAATATTAAATTTGGACCGAACCTGTGAATCAAGCTATTTCGGCGCATGCATAATACAGATCCCCTTTTTCACCCGAAAATTACACGTGTTGTGAGAGAGGGGTAATTGTGGCTTTTCACATGCTATTTTGGCAATTATAATTATTATTTTTTGCAAGTTTTTTTTTTTTCTCGAAAAAAACTAAAAATTACGAGGAAGTAGGGTTTAAGAGCTCTTCCATCATCTCTCTGAGTAAAGTTTGGATTGCTTTGTTGCTGAAGATGCCTTCAATGGCGCAAAAAGGGTCCACAAGCCCTACGCGAACGCGGAAATCCAATGGCTACTTCCCCAAACAACCTCGCAACTTCTATTCCACTGCCAGGTTATTATTATTATTCTTATTATTATTTCGTTTTCGGGCTTCATGGTTTTTTCTTTTTTCGCTTCTTTGAAAATTTGGGAAAAAAAAAAAAGAAAAAGAAATACTGAAAGTGATTCTGATTGTAATTTAGCAGAGAAACAATCAGGAAACAGAGAGAGTCTCTGCCAATTGCTTCAGGTAGTCCCAAAATAATCTATTATGTTTCCGTTATTTTAATTTTATGTTATTTTTCTTGTCTGAGACAACTCTTGTTAACGTTTTGGAAGTCAAGAGGAGACTTGTCGAGGAGGTTGGCAAGCATGATGTTCTAATTATTGTTGGAGAAACTGGAAGCGGCAAAACAACTCGTAAGCTTATCTTTTTCTTTTTTCCCTGTTTTTGATAAAAAAGGGTTTTGATCAATTAGGATAATTGATTCTTTTTTCTTTTTCTTTTTTCAAATGTAGAATTACCTCAATATTTATTTAATGCCGGGTTCTGTCGTGATGGAAAAATTATTGGAATAACACAACCTAGGCGCGTAGCTGCTGTCACGGTTGCCAAACGCGTAGCGGAGGAATGTGGTGTTGAGTTGGGGCAAAAGGTTGGATATTCTGTCCGGTTTGATGATAAGACCTGTGGCTCTACGAGGATTAAGTACATGACTGACGGATTGCTGCTGAGGTAGTTAATTAGTTTACTTGACTTGCTTGCTTACCTATGAAAGCTATGTCATTGGTTGGTGGGTTGTTTGTTTGTACTGAACTGACACTAGTCTCGATACACTTGCAGGGAAGCTTTATTGGACCCGTATCTGTCTAGATATGGGGTGATTATCGTTGATGAAGCTCATGAGAGAACTGTCCACACTGATGTGTTACTGGGCTTGCTGAAAAATGTGTTAATTGTAAGGTCAAAGTCTCTTGGTAGCCATGTGAATGGCGATAACAAGAAGGCAAACAATGGAACACTGAAAGGGAAAGAAAATGGTGCTCAGCATGCTGGTTTTCTCAAGCAATGTGAGGGCCGGAAACTCCTTCCATTGAAGTTGATCATCATGTCTGCTAGCTTGGATGCACGCATTTTTTCAGATTACTTTGGTGGTGCCAGAGCTGTTCACATTGAAGGGCGCCAATATCATGTGGATATACTTTACACTGTTCATCCTCTGACAGATTATGTTGATGCAACCTTAACTACGATCTTTCAGGTATTTATCTCGTGCCATTCTCCCTTGTTTTTGTGTTGTCTTTACTTGACCAACTAGTTTATCTGCCCACGTCCTGGGGTTTTCTGAATTCTTAAAATATTTGAAATAGAAGTAGCATTGGACGGGAATCCTCTAAATGTATTGCAAAAGTATGAAATATTGAATATATTTGATGTTAGAATCTATTTCGGATGACAACTCATAGACCCCTGACTCTAATGTATAGCTTATCAGAATATCAAATCATGGTTTAATTAATTATTTGATTGTAAAGTCAACTATCTCGCTTTTGCAATATAATAAAGAGTGAGTTTGCACATAGAGTGGGCATGTGTGTCTGTGTTTGTGTGTGTATGTATATATATATATATATATATATATATAGAGAGAGAGAGAGAGAGAGAGAGAGAGAGAGAGAGAGAGGATACAACTAATATCATTTGAATCATTTGAAGTAGAATGAAGTCAATCTATGGTACCTGGAAAATGTTGTTGTCTCTGATTCCAACTATAAGCAGATTTTCTGTTTACATTTCAAAAATAGCAAGCACAGAATTTTTTTCAACTCCTTCAGCAGTGCAAGCAGCAAACAGAGGAATTGCAGAGGGCCATAAAAAGTAACAGTGGTCATATAAACTGCACAAAATGCACTTTATGAAAAACTAATGGTTTGAAACAAAAGGAGACACTCATTTCAATAGTAAGTGGGATTGTCTGTTCAATGCCAGAGAAAGAACTGGGAAAATAATGACATCGCAACATTGTGGGTTCTGCTAAGTGTGAAAGAGAGTTGAAAATTGCATGGGTCCTTCATCCTGAACTCAATAGCCAATACTCTTGGAATCTCCTTAAACTTGTGGCTCTTAAAGAACTTAACAGTTTAATCAGTTTCATTAGTTGATATTTGCCTTTCTTCTCTCCTCGAAAAAAGTAGCCTTTATAAAATTTATTATGCAGAGAGATTCAAAGGAAGGTGTAGAATCATGTTATTGAATACTGTGCAAACACAAACTAAGCTCTTAATTCTAGGATCAACCAAGAAATGAATATTCATAAAGAGGAGAGAAATAGAAAGAGCTTTAAAGTCAAATCCCATTAAAAAAAATGGATGGCTTTCTCGGTGGAAGCTTCAACATCTGGGCAAATTCATCTGAAATAAATGCTGTTTGCATTCTTGGTGTTATTGGTGCTATTTCTGGCCACATTCATAGTATTTATAGATGCACAACCTTAAATAATTTATATAGGTTTCAGTGCCATTGTCAGTTGCTAAAATTTTTAGTTATCAAAGCAGACATTGGCTTTATTATAATGAGTTAAACTTTGCTTTCTCATATTCTCTGGTCTCTTGTATCCTGTGTTTGGTTATTCTAAAAGTGTGCGCCTCTTTATTAACTTCTTAGACTATTATTCCATGACTTGCAAATCTGGTTGATTTTCATTATATGGCTTCTTATATTTCTACTGCTCCAATTTGATAGATTCACTTGGAGGACAGCCCTGGTGATATACTTGTCTTTTTAACTGGGCAAGAAGAGATTGAATTTGTTTACAGATCTATCCAGGAGCGGCTTCTTCAGTTGCCTGAAAACAATCGAAAGTTATTAGTTTTTCCTATTTTTTCTTCTCTTCCATCTGAACAACAAATGCAAGCTTTCAAGCCAGCTCCTGCCACATACCGCAAGGTAGCTTAGTGATGCATCTGAGCAAGCCTCTTAAGCACATGAATTGATGAACTCTTACTTTTTTTCTTAAAGTGAAATCGGATGTCATTTTTATCTAGTTACTTGTTCAGAACATGCTAGCTATAGATTTGGATATTTTGCCTATCATGAGGATGGATAGATTTAGACGGTGTTGATCTGAAGTAAGATATAAGAAGCTCTTGTAGCACAGAGGAAACAAAATGGATAACTCTGTTTATTTGAGGTTTCCTGATTTTAATTGGTGATCTATAAATACCTCGTTTGGCTATGTATGTATTCATCTTTTCCTATTTGTTCCATAAATATAAATGGAATATGTGATCCCTATGTGTAAAAGCTTTTGCCTCAATATGCCCTCTAAGCTATGGTTTTATTTCATGTAGTCATGCCACGTCCTCAGTTTTTGGTCATGTGTAGGTAATATTGGCAACAAATATCGCTGAGACATCAGTTACCATACCTGGAATAAAGTATGTTGTTGATCCTGGATTTGTGAAAGCACGCTCTTATGATCCACTCAAAGGGATGGAGTCATTGATAATCATTCCAACGTCAAAAGCTCAGGCTCTTCAAAGGAGGTAGCTGTCAGTTAAAAAAATAAAAAAAACTTGTAGATGTGGAATTGAACAGTTTGAGCTTACTAAATGATTTTGGAATCTGATAGTTGCTTGTTGCTTACCTTTAATGGTATTCACCACTTTTGTGTTTCAATGTTGATGAGCTTTAATGATAAATTAATGATGTATTTGTATACTGTTCACAGTTTAACTCTCTACTTGTGTCTGATATAAATGTTAGATGTGTGCTTCTCTGTCTCCCCTTGCCTCAAACCCCCTCTGGTTTCTGGATTGGATCAATTCTTACACATGACTTAAGTTACAGCAAGATGATCACATTTGCATGTAAGCACAGGCTAAAACACTGCTTGTGACCCAATTGTTGAAAATGATTTTGATGTCTTACAACAGTGGACGTGCAGGACGCGAAGGGCCTGGGAAGTGCTTCCGTCTCTACCCAGAGGGTGAATTTGAGAAACTAGAGGATTCCACGAAGCCAGAGATCAAGCGGTGCAGCCTATCGAATGTCATCTTGCAATTAAAGGCTCTTGGTGTTGATGATATTATTGGGTTTGATTTCATTGAAAAACCAGCTAGGTACTCTCCAAGTTCCTTTTTATTGGTTCACCAGTTTGCTGTGATACTCTCTTTGCAATGCATTTTCCCATTTGTATGGCCTTGTTTTGCTACAGATATCATTCACCCTTTTCAATTCAGTTTCCCTTATGGCTTCTTATTGTTCTTATTATGGTTTCATGTCTTTCTGAACCAAATGATACTGAACTATACTGTTGTACTCTGAAGTCAAGTTACCTTTTCACTTTGTTGAAAACATAGACAGGAATTTTGGAGTTCTATCACAAAAGGCAAAAGAAAAATTGAATAAATGATTTGTTTTATGGTTCTAGAGCTCTGATAAAGCAGCTCATAACTGAGTCTGGTTGTGGTGACTTGTGTCTACTGCACATGTCCTCCACTGGTTTCTGCACAGCTTGTATTTTCCATTGCCACCTTTTTAAATGGAGATGTTTGTGTTCATTTCATCAATGCATGGAACTCTGCAATCAGGACAAGTAGATGGTTCTACGGCTAGTGAACATATCCTCTACATCACTTGTCAAAATATATTTATATCAATGTGGGACATTGCATGTGAACAGGGCAGCCATTATCAAATCATTGGAGCAGTTGTTCCTGTTGGGTGCTTTGGCAGATGATTGTAAATTGTCAGATCCAGTTGGTCATCAAATGGCTCGGCTTCCCTTAGATCCTATTTATTCCAAAGCTCTCATCCTAGCTAGCCAGTTTAACTGCTTGAAAGAAATGCTGATAACTGTTGCATTGCTCTCTGTGGAATCAATTTTCTACCGTCCTCGTGAGAAGTCAGAAGAAGTAACTACCGCTTGTATTTATTCGTAAAAATCATTTAATTAATGGTGTAATTTTTTCTATTTTAGCATATGGCTGCTAGTTGCAGAATTAATGATGTGTTTGTATCTGTGTGCTTAGCTGGTGTGTCAGATTTTGTGAGTACAAGGAAATGGGAAAACTGCTAGTAATATCATATTGAGACTGAGAATTTGATTAGTGATAGAAAACTTGGATCAGTAAAATTATAATGACAGGAGTGTAGCCAGTTCTTAGGAGTTGGGAACTTGAATGACTAAATTAGAATTTTTGTTATTAAGATACTTGATGGGCTATGTGTATCTTTCTGCTAGAGCATTGTTGCCACCTCTCGACTTTTCTTAATGTTATTTGTACGATGCAGATGGACTGCATGTTCCAATTTTTGTGCAATGAAGCATAAAATTTCCAGGTCCTGTGAAAAACAATTTAATTTAATCCTGTTGGCCAGGCAAAAACTGCAATGAAGTGCTTTTCAAGTCCTGATGGAGATCACCCTACATTGATCAATGTGTATCGAGCAGCTGTTGAACTGTTGGAAAAGAGAAATGATGAACTGATAGAAAAAAGCGACTCTAATCTTCAGAGGAAAACTGAAAAAGTTATGAGAAAATGGTGCAAGGAGAATTTCATCAATTTTCGTTCTCTAAGGCAAGCTCGCGACATTCACAGGTTCACTGCAGACCTTTCTTTTCTCTTTTTGACCCTTGGTTTACACTTCTTTTTCTTCTTTGGGATTCATGCAGAGGTGGAATGCTTGGTGAGGGCTTCTCAGATTTAATCTATCATAATTGATATTTCATCATTCTTTACTTCATGATTTGATTTCCTTTTCTTCTGCAGTCAAATTCAAGCACATGTTGAGCAAATGGGCCTTCATGTCTCTTCTTGCGGAGATGACATTGTTCAATTCCGCAAATGCCTTGCTGCTTCCTTTTTCCTTAATGCAGCTTTGAAGCAACCTGACGGGTCATACAGGTATTAATTTGCAGCGCATGACCTCTGGAAATCCTATCAGAAGATTGTTAAGGGTTTCAAAGCTGCTTGAGTCCTTTAAAATAGAACTTAAGCTATTTCTATTCAGCCTTCTCTGGCTTTGGTATTATCTTTTTGGTCTCTCCACCTTTCACTATTAAACACCTTACAACTTTAACTCAATTGCAGGGCTTTGGCCAGCGGTCAGATAGTGCAGATTCACCCTTTTTCTGTGTTATTCAAGTCAAACATGGAGTGCGTAATTTTCAACGAATTTGTCCAAACTAGTCAAAAGTACATACGCAATGTAACTAGGATTGATTATTTGTGGTTAGCTGAATTTGCCCCTCACTATTACACCATGCAAAGCTGAGACTTGTGGTATGCTTCTCACAGCTAACATATTCAGCAGGTTAGATCATCTTTAGTTTTGCCTGAGGTGAATGCTCATATTGGTTCAGGATTATAACTTCACGTCCTTATCAGCGTCAGGCTGGGCAGTTTCTAACGGTTATTATTATCTAAGAAGGATGAAAATGTTATGTTCCTCCCTCGGCAATCGGCCCCTTATGTCTGCTGTATGGATTTTCATGTTATTGTCAATGCTGATTTGTTGCTTGGGAGCCATTGGCCATTTGAAGTTTCTATTTATCCTCTCTCTGTTGGAAGAACTGGTTTGCCAACCCTTGCCATCTGGATGGCCTTTCATTTTGTGGCAAATGCCCTGATCTTCTATTCTTCGACTAGGAATAGACATCTAGGGGAGGATTTCCAACGTGCACGAGTGTTGAGGAAAAGTGGCGATACATTGTTCAGATGCAGGGAGCTTGAATGTGTGGTAATACGTTTTCTGGTCCATTTCCATTTCTTCGGGCAATGGTGAAGCGGCAGTTGCAGTATCTGACAGGACTTCTAAACCCAGTTACAGCCGGCTTTTATCTGGGGCGGAAAGTATGTTTCAAGAGGAGTCCTGCATTCTTGAACAAATCTCGCAACTCTAAAAGGTGTGGTCTGAGCCTTGGTTTAAGAATTTGTGGATGTTGATAGACTAGAACATGTCTAGCTGTTACCTTCAAACTTAGCTGTTAATCCATGGTGGGTTAGAGGTTTACCCACATATCATAATTGTTAACTTTGTTTTGGGGTGTAATGTTTTCAACCGGATATTCTCTTTTGACATTTAACTAGCTTTTATATTTTGTGCTATGCAAGCTGATATTTTATTTTGTTAAAATTTTTAATTATATACCTTGTAATGCATATTTTTTACTAATTGTTAATTATAGTACAATATCAAAACAAATAATTTCAAATCAAATAGATTCACAAATGATATTTATAGTTATACGATGAGAATAAATTATTAATTTCACACAATTACAACCAAATAGCATATTTATACCTAAAAACTTTTTTTGTGCTATTAAGAGAGAAGGAGAGAGGAAATTATATATAATTTATTATCATTACTATTATTATTTTCAATAGTTTTAATAAAATTCACTGAAAATTATAATTTTTAATATTATGATTTTTTTTTTAATTTTTACATTGCTTCCCCCCTTTGAGTTTAAAAATAGCAACACAACATTGTCTTGTATCTTTTATATATTAAAATTATTATTACATCTAAAATTAAAATATTACATTTTATTGTGTCTTTTTATATTTTTTTATCGTAATTTTACTCAATTTGCTAAAACTGAGAAGTTACTAAATAACTAAAATTTTAAGATAAATAGACTAAAGTAAAGGTGGTAAAAAATGAAATTTAATACGTATCCCATTAGAGGGGGGAACATTTTAAGAAATCAACTCACGACACAAAATCATCCAAACCATCTTTAGATCCATCGGATGGAACCCACATGAGTCGCAATAGCTCGCAGAAATATGACTAGCATGCCTATCATACCAGGCATTCCTGTGCATCATTAGCAGCATCAATTCATGTAAGACAATTAGAAAAATCGGAAACACATGAGATATAGACAATTAACTGTACTAATAAAAATAATAATCAAGATCAGTCGTTCTTAATCTCTTGAAGTTTCCATTCTCATGCATTCTCGATGTCCTTTATCACTCCAAGGAGGTTTAGCATATACAGTTGGATGCATAATAATAATAATAATAATAATAAATAAAAATTATTTTAGACGGGGCTCGTAGACCTTCTTCTCCCCCCCCCCCATGTCATTTTCTTCCTCTGTTACATTGGTTAGAGATAGTGTCCATGTTCATATGCATAGTTAAATAGTATTATTATATCTTCTTTGATTCATTGTTGAGGATTTATCTACAATGAGAAAAAAAAAAGTTATTTGTGACCATTGCATTGCGACGGATTCTTAGAAGTCAGTTATATATTAGTCCAATATATATATATATATAAACTAATATTTAATAAAAAATGTTGAAATTAGTTTTTCTTATTTTTTTCCATTTAATTTCCTTGTAAACAAGATCAGAGTAAAGTAATAGTACAAATGTTAACATTTGTGTACAATGCGAGTAATAAGACTAGTTCTTTGATAACCTTATTGCAAGATTTCAATAGATTTTTATTTCTACACCAACCCTTCAAATTTCACATTCATACATATTTTTAAAAAATATAATTTTATATTTAAATTAATATTGACCCTTTTCCAACTCTAAATTCACGAGATATCTTATTTTAAAAATTCAAAATGAATGAGGGAAATCTTAGAGTGTCACCTGGTGGAAAGCATGAGGGCACATGATCATCTTCCTTTTTTTTTTTTTTTTGGTTTTTTTCTCAAAGTTCAAAACATGCTACATTTTTAAGAAAATACACTCTATTTTTGAGAAAACAAATTGCATGTCCATCCTTTAAAAAATATACTTTATTCTTCTGATTAGAGTACTAATTTTTTTTTTTTTTTTTTTTTGTTTCAAGTCCGAACTTTTATTTGTGTAAAATCTAAAATATATTAGGTTGAAGACATAAAAAATATCAAATCACGAGACCAATTGATTAGGTTGAAAATATTTTAAAAAAATAAAATCACTAAATGATTCAAATATAAAAATACAAATTAATCTGTAATAACATGTTAAATAATATTTTAATTTTTTTAATTTATTTAAAAATTGAAATAAAAAAAATCATAAATATTATAAAATATTTTTTATTCTAAAAAATGTAATACATGGAAAAAAATAATAATAATAATTTTCTAAAAAAAATTATATTTTGAAAAAATTTCAAAAAATTTTATCCCACGTCTCAAAGCAACAAATAAAATCTCACGTCTTCCTCTCTCTCTCTCTCTACCCCTCCCTTTCTCTCTCTCTGCGCTCCGGTTCTGCTCTTCAGATCCGATCCGAACTGTCGAAAAGGTAACGCATGGTGCTCAAGACACACAGATCTTCGCATATAAATGTCTGATTTACAGTTCCTACTCAAAGAATTTGCTTTTCCAATTTCTCAAATTCTCTGTATTTACTTTCATTTTCCAGTTTCGCAGTTACTGATATGATGCTTTCACTAAAAAGTTATCGAAATTTCATAGTATTTGGTTAGATCTACTGCTGCTTTCTGCTGCTTCATTTTTTTTGCTTGGTTTCTTTCTATATTTTTAGCTTTTTATGTTCGAAGTTACTGTGGGTTTTGTTATGAGAATTGGGCCTCAGTTACTGTGATGTTCTGGTGAAAAATGATGAAAGTGGCTGCGAGTGCAAACGGGTGGGTTGAAATTCTTTGGTGCGTGCATTGCTTGTTCTCTATCGCTTAATTCTTTTTAATATATGGGTTTGCTGAAAGTGCTAGCTAGTAGTTCGTTAACCCGTTTATGCATCTGCTGACTGAAAATTTGTGAACAACATTTTGTACCTGTGCTTGGGGCCGGGAATTGCTTTTGCAATTGGTGATGCTATGCTTACTGGGTTTTAGTTTGTGGTTGAGGGATTGGTTGCTAGGTTTTTTGTTATTGGAATGCGAGAAATCTTTATGTTGTGGAGCTAAATTAAATTTGTAAATAAGCTTGCTGACAACGAAAAGGATGAAGAAAAACTTGAATTTTTCCACTAAAAGTGAAGGAAAGATATATGGCGGTAAACTGTCCTTATTAAGATGGAGTGAACTGTTAGGTAGCTACCAATGGCAGGGGCTTTCTGTTCAAGGAGGAGCATGTCATCAACATTATGGATTGTTCAAGTGGATTTCCTTTGTGAGCAAACTTACTCCATCTTGGAGGCATTTTTTGTTTACTTCACTTGGTGGTGACATTGGTTGAAGTCTGGTCTACCGTAGCAGATCTGTTTTAGTGGTAGTAGTCAAAGGCTGAGAGGCAGAGAGCTGCGAGCTGCAAGCTGCGGCAAGAGTCAGAGAGCTGAGAGAAGCAAGGGTGAGTGAGGCAGAGATCTAAGAGCAGCAGCGAGAGTTAGAGAGCTGAGAGACCTAAGGTTGAGAGTGGAACATGAGACAATGAGAGAAGCAGAGAGCCAAGACTGAGAGTGGCAGCTAGGGTTGGGCTTTATTCCTTGATGATTGCTTAGTGATAAATGTCTGTGTGGTTTTTTCATCCAATTGAAATTTCCAAGCAAAGATGCTTCTTTGTTCTTGTTTGTTACACATAAGGGGTGTGATTTGGTTTACAGCTCCACTACAAGAGCTTTTCTTGTTTTCATTTGGATTTCTTTTCTGTTAACTTGGGATTTAATAATATGTTTCTGTCATCTTCATTAATAACAGGGTCTAACAGTACATCTTGACCATGGGCCGTGGAGTTAGCAGTGGTGGGGGGCAAAGTTCACTGGGCTACCTATTTGGCAGTGGCGGGGCTCCAAACCCCGCTGCAAGCAATGGCCAAGCTGCTCCAAATGAAGGCCAAGCTGCAAATAATGGTGCTCCATCCAAGCCCGCCGTGGCTTCACCGCCAGTAGATGTCAGCAAGCAGCTTCCTGCTGGTATTAACAGTAATTCCTCAGATGGTCAGAACACTGGCAACTTCATAACGGTATAATTTTCAACAACCCTGCTATTATTGTGAGTTTTGGGGCTATGCCTTAGCTGTCAGAGCTGAAAGAATAAAAAAACCAATTTTCTCTGCCTTCTCTTTGAATACCTTGTCCGTTGTGAGTTTTGGGGTTTAATAAATTATGGCTTGTCTGTTGTGCATCGTTTAATACCTTATGTCCCATCCTGCCTAGCCTCATTGAAATTACTGGAGCCACCACTTCCAAAGGGTAACAGAACTTCTCAGTAGCATCTGCCAGCGTAAGAGAGCCAGACATTTTTCATTCTAATTCTTTTTTTTTTTTTTTAAATTTGTGAGGCAGGGGGGGACTTATTCTGCCAAAATGGTACTATTCGGTGTTTGTAATGAGAGTTATTATGGGCAGGATGTTTGGTACTAAAATGTGATGTTGATATGCAAGTTGAATGAGATTCAGAGATAATTCTGCATTTCTAGACTTCTTCATGTTCCCAAAAAATGACATGCTACTGCCTTCCCTTTGGCAAGATAATTGTATAAATGAAGTTGAAAATGCAGATCCAGTCCATCTAAGGCACAAAATAAATTGCTTTTGTTGCATGCTGTATTTTGTTCCTTCAGTTATAATGTGTTTATTTATTTATTTATTTTTATTTTATGGAGGTCATTATCAATGATTGAGCAAATTTCCGGTTGGCTGTAGGATCGACCCTCAACCAAGATTCAGTCTGCCCCTGGCGGCGGATCTTCTCTTGGGTACCTCTTCGGTGGTAACAGCAATTGAGATATGGCTTCATGACATCATATTGGTATTCCTGTTTCTTGATTCTTATGGTAGCTGTAATTTGTATGAAGCGGTACTTTCATTCTCAATATAATAAACCTAAACTTGTGGATCTAGTAATGTAAAATAGACGTTTTTCATTGTTGTTTGGAAATGAAAAGCACTGGCTTTTAGGTGCATAGACATCTGTTGCAAAATTCAGTTGGGATTTTTTTATGCACAAGTCTGCTTTATGTTATAATCTAAACATGTCTTTGTTTTGCGAAGATCGTTGCTCAATTGCATCTCTCCTAGCACACACAAATGCATGACAAATTGTCATGTAGCTTTCTTAAATGCTTGACAAATGTTTAAGAAATTTTTTGATTGTCAAAAACTGGATCTTGGGAAGGAAAGAATGCAGCTTAACCACAATTCTTAATCATTAAGTGACATCTGATTTGAGGCCTCAGGCATGTGGTTGAGTTTAGTTTCTTCCTGAATGATTTTCGCTTTACCATAGAGGCTCGATTTTTGGTTAACTGGAATGGAGGATATGGTGCCTGCTGTTCTTCTACTATTTTTAGTATTATCTCTGTTTTCATCATAGCAGGCTTCACGATGTTTTTAGGCACTGTGTTGCCAATCAAATGGTACGAGGTTGTAACATGTTTCAGGAGGAACCTCTTGCCGGTGTGGCCTTGGATTCTTTGATCCTTTGCCAGCAGAGATTAGTGCGAGATCAGTACCTATTGGCAGGTAACATGATGATTAAGGCAGGGCGTGCCGGGGAGCACCGTCTTGATCCCCAACCCCTTATTTAGAAAAGCCTGCCCTGTCCCCCAATCTTCGACAGGGAGGAGTTTTGGACCTGTACAGGGATTAGGGATTCATGCCCCAACCTGATCCCTGACCCCGAGTTTCGAAAAGTCTGCCCTGCCCCCCTAATTTCCGACAGGGAGGAGTTTTGGACTCGCTTGGAGATTGGGGATCGGGGCTGCGGCCTGCCTTGGAGATCCAAGCTTACTTTCATGGCCGCGTAACAAATTTTAAGAAGTTTTTATTAGAAACACGATAAACTTTGACTGCGTGCCAGTATGATAATATATGTAGAAGGATCAGCGTGGTCCATATACTTGATGAGTAGACCACAACTGAAACAGAAATGTAGAAAACAAGATCATTAGTGGACAACTCGAAATTCATTGCCCGCTATTGCACTCAGAATCTGCAACCACGTACCATCTTTTCAGAAGATATCGACCACCCGCTTCCTTCGGGTCTTCTCGTAAGGTTTGACCATAGTTCTTAACACGAAGGAATACTGACGTCACGTCTTCAACATATCATCAAAGGCTCTGAAAGCACCCTCTACCTCTCCGAGTTTGGCTTGCAGGTTAATCAGTGTGAAAAAGTCGGAATGAGTTCGGCTTGTCCCAACTGTTGGTCAAAGCTGATTACTCAACTACTAACTAAGCAGCCAACGGCTTCAAAAAACTGTTCTCGCCGGACCAAGAAAATACTGAGGTATTTGTGTTAGAATCTTAGGCGTGAGTTGTGTAAATAAAAAATTTTATACTAAAGATATAAGAAAAAAAAAATAAATGATATATAAATAAAAAGATATTATAAATTTAATATTTTAAAATTTTAAATTAAATTATAGTATTAAGTATATGAATTTATTATTTAATTAGACCATGTTGGCGATGACTTTTGACCCGAGATCGAACTTTTCTTTACCTGAAAAATCAGCTGCTACCGCTACCCTCCTCCCATGATGATCACTCGCCAATTTGCCTTCAACAAAGGAACATTCTGTTTCTTCTTTTTTTTTTTTTTTTTATCTGGGGTTATCTACACCGAAAATTAGCTTCCAGCGATTCCGTCCACTCCTCAGAACGTTATCTACAGAAATGTAATTTCATTGGCGATCAACTTTAACTCTTGAATTGGTTATTTATTTATTTATTTTCATGTAGACCTCTAGCAAGAAAAAGTGTATTCTAAGCAACCAGTCAACTCACCACCGACGAGTTACATTTCTAACGACACGCTTCCCAAAGAAATCCTCGGCATTCTCCGATACGTTAGCAAGACCTCTGCATCGGTTTGTCACTGTAACCAGTAATAAGCCAAAAAAAAAAAAAAGGCTTTTTCTTTCCTTTTCGACAATGATAGCCATATATTATTGATAATAATCAGTACACGTGTTCACTACACGAGACAGACAGAGGAAACAGATAACGGCAAATCATGCCGCCAGATATATTCATCCTCTACAGAGGGAGAGAGCAAGGCTAACACATGGCCTAAAGGGATTGGCTGTCCGGGGAGTATGGTGGAACTCAATATGCTAAAATGTTTGGGAGATACTCCGGATAATACATCTGTTCTTTTACCTCCCAAAAAACAATTAGGTGTACGACTCGTGATATGCAATGCATGTATCCAATAATTTTTCTTCTTCTTCTTTTTTTTTTCATTCAATTGACCTTTTAATGCATACACGCAATATTTTTAAAACTGAATTGGACATTGAGGTAGAGAAGGGTTCCAATTGGACTGCTTGACCACTAAAAATATTTTTTAAAAAAGCGATTAATATTTTTGGAATATATAAAAATAAAAAATATTATTTAAATAAAATTTAAGTTTATATTATATATACAAGTAATCTTAGTAATATATATATGATTTTTGTTTGGTATAAAAAAATAATTTATTAAAAAATTTGATAGTTTATTGGCTCAACTATTTGGCCAAATCGTATGGATCAATTCGAATTAAATGATTCCATTTAGTCCAATGTTTTATTTGGATTTGTTTTATTTAAATTGAACCAAATTTATTATTTAATTTATTAATTATTTAAAATGACTATCGATAATTAAAATTATATCTATAATTTAAAAAATTAAAAAAAAGGATATCACGAGGCAGAATACTGAGAAATGTCATCCATAGACGTGTACACAATTCGCGAAAAAACTAACGAGGTCTCGCTTAATGGAGCAACTGCGACGTGTTAAAGTTTAGTAGAATCGAAGGAAGGTTGAGGAACCAGAACCCTTAGATGAAATGTCTTGTGCAATCTGTGCCATCGTTGGCCTTTCCTCCATTGATGTCTTTGTGCAACTAAAAGCCAGCTCCATCATTTCTTCCAACTTTCTCCGCTCACGAGGTGCTGTTGCTTTTTTCTTACACTCCTTATCCACAACTTCGCGAATAGAGCGACTTCTAACATTGTTTACACGTTCACACAGCCAGGTCCTCTCGCCTTCCCCACTGACCGAAACAAAGGAACGAGGGGACCCTGATTCTATCAAAAGCTCAATCAGAACCACACCAAAGCTGTACACATCAAGTTTCTCTGAAACTACACGGTCATTCAGGAACTCCGGGGCCAAATATCCCATGCTCCCCTCAATCCTGTCCGCTACAAATGTTTCATTTTGACCAATTGATACGGATTGGGAGAAATTCGAAAGCTTTGGAACCCAATGTTCGTCCAAGTAAATACTTGCAGACTTTATGTTTCTGTGGATAATAGGCCTAGAGAATGCAAGGTGCAGACTTGCAACCTCGTTAGCTAGTTGTTTTGCAATCTTTAACCTCTTGTTCAAAGGCAAAGATCTACCGTGAATTTGATGAAAGAGTGTTCCATTCTTTGCGGATTCGTACACTAGAGCTGGAACCGGCGTCTCCAGGCAACATCCTATAAGCTTCAATACATTCTTTCGAGCTCTCAACTCCAAAGCAAACTTCATTTCACTTTTGACATCCTCCTTCCAATTTGTCACCCTGATTTTGCATACAGAAATACTTTGGCGTCCTACACAACCCTTGTACCATATGCCGTGATTGCTGCAGTTGAAAATGTAATCACGGTCGTAGTTGTTTGTTGCCTTCTTGAGCTCTTGGGCAGAGAAAAACTGGAGAAGGGGTCCAAACATGCCATGGTAAGAAGCAATCAACTCTTCCATAAAGACCCTTCCATCCTCCAAGATTGATGGCTCCCTTGCCGTCGTCAAGGACCTAAAAGACATCGTACAAACCAGCAGCAGACCATGATCCCATGTCACTAAGTCTCACAATCTCTTCTCCTCACTCTCATTTTAATTTTAACATTATTGTATTTTCAACCTTCTAGGGTACATGGTTTCTTTATTTTCTAAATATCTGCAGGGTTTAAAAGAACTTTGGGAAGGGGAAGGGAAGCAGGAGTTTAGACTCCGACTTGCTTTAGTGCAGGTATCAGGCATGTGATCGCTGTGTCACAAAAGCATACCCTAATAGTCCTAGAGAAAAAGATATTTTGTTTGGGAAGATGAACTTTATGTGAGAAGGGATGAAATGACAAACCTCTCAATCTGTCTCAGTCTTTCTGCAACTTCTACCATTGTTGGCCTCTTCTCCGCCATTTTGTCCATGCATCCGCAGGTTAGCTTCACCACCTCTTGCCATTGATCAGGTCCTTCTCCCACGTTCAAACTTCTAGGGTCCACAACCTCGTCAATGCAGTGACATTGAATGTAGTATTTTGAGTATTGCAGTCCCGCTGGATGTGGTAATGCATTCTCAACCCACAAACGAAAATCGCATTCTCTGTCATCATACCTTAAACCGTAAGGATTAAAGCTAGCCTTTCCTATCAATAAAAGATACAGCAATTCTCCAAACATATATACATCAGTTTTTTCCGAAAGTTCAGTGTCATTTGCATACTCAGCTGCATAGCTATTTGTAATTTGTGTTTTCCGCCCATCGATCAATACAGAATGTGAGAAATCGGAAATTTTAGCGTCATGATATTCGTCCAAGAATATGTTGGAGAGCTTTATATATCCGTGAATGATAGGCTTAGAAAATGCAGTGTGAAGGAATGCAATTCCATCAGCAATTTGCCGTGAAATCTTCAGCTTGCCATTCCATAGTATGTGTTGAGGGTGAGGTCCACAAGGGACGTCAATTTGATCGTTAAGCTTTCCATTCTCTGCAGATTCATATACTAGAGTTGGAACGGATGTCTCAAGGCAGCACCCCAAGAGCTTCAACAGATTCTTGTGAGCACTTGATTGCAGAGCGATTTTAAATTCATTCTCGACATGCTCCCGCCAATTAACACTACTGACTTTACAAATTGATATAGCCTGCTCATCAAGGGAACCCTTGTACCACATGCCAAGGTCACTCGATCCGAAAATGCAACAAGGATCATAGTTCCTTGCTGCTCTTTTGAGCTCTTCAGCAGAGAACTTACGGACAACATGGCTACTACTACTACAGGAAGCTATCAACTCTTCCATTAACATGCTTCCTTCCTCTGAAAATGACCTCTGTCTTGCCGCGACCATTGTTAAGGATCTGCCCAACCAAAAAATTGATGGATTACAAAGAATAGAGCAACAACATAGACTAGAAAGATTCTGATTCGAGAAACGGAATTAATGCTATCAAGTGCATCCGAATCAAAAACAGAGAAAGCGTGTAAGACTATAAGGTTATCTTTCCGTTAATAAACATGATGTGAAAGTTTCATTTGGAACATCATTTTTTGTTCACCGGAATTTAGGCCCCCATTTTGTGGAAATTTGAGGGAGTAAGGGGTTTGAAACCTCCAACCCTCCCAGGAGTTTTGCTCTTGCGGCCAACTAAACTAAATTGGTTTTAAAGCAAGAATAAAACCTTATGCCGAGAGGCAATGAAAACAATCAAGTTACCTCTGGATCTGCCTAAGTTGTTTTGTGACTTCTACCATCGTCGGCCGTTTCTCTTCCTCTTTCTCTAAGCATGAAAGCGCGAGCTCCTTCACAGCATGCCATTGGTGTTGCTCATCAATGCCACCTCCCTCCGCCAGGATCCTTCTGTCCACAATGTCCTCAATGTTATGGCATGTGACATAATACCGCAGGGGACGCCGACGACTATGATAAGTTTCACCTTGTTCTAGATAAGCAGGCCTTCGTCCTATTAGAAGCTCAAGCAAAAGTGTACCGAAACTGTACACATCAACTTTCTCTGTAACTCTTAAAAAATGTTCAGGTGCCAAACACTCAGTATATCCTCTAAACGAACCTGGATCTCCTACTTCATCATGACGGATGGACATGGATTGTGAAAAGTCAGACAACTTAGCATTATACTCTTCATCCAAAAAGATATTGCGGGGATCTAAGGATCTATAAATAATACGTCTAGGAAAGGCAGTGTGGAGATATGCAACCGCACGAGCAACTTCCACGGCAATTTTCAACCGGATTTTCCATGGGATAGCTTCAGGATGACTTTCACTAAGCTCATGAATCCTCTCATAGAGGTTTCCATTCTCTGCGGACTCATAAACTAAAATCGGAATCGGTGTCTCTAGGCAACAACCTAGCAGTTTCAGGACATTCTTGTGGCCGCTTGTTTGTGCCGTAATTGCAATATCATTGACTACCCGGCCAACTTCCTCCTCCATTTGGCACTTGCACCGCTCGAAATCTATATGGATAGCTTTGCAAATGAAGACAACTCGGCCTTGAAAAAAGCCTCTATACCAATCACCTCTATCATTCGAAAAGCTGCGCCGATCATAGTTGTTTGTTGCTTTCTCGAGCTCTGTAACAGAGAAGGTACGGAAGGGATTATATATGCCATTAGTTATTGCAATTAGCTTCTCTTGTAGCAAGCCTCCATTCGCCAAGAACAATTTCTTTCTCTGGTCAGCGGCCATTCTCAGGTACCTGCCCACCAAAACATGAATGCCTAACTTGAAATGAACAATCTTTTAGTAACTTTGAAGTACAGAAGAGGATGTTACCGGATCAAGAAGTAATGAAGGAATTAATAATATGCATTAAGATCACAAGAACTTACAGTCAATCCAATTACCAGATTACTATGAGAGCCACAAACTGATAAACTCTTCCCAAGGATCCGACAGTATACCTTGCAAACGAGACAATAAATTGATTAAATGCCAAAGATAATGCTTTTTTTTTTTTAAATCTTTGGGTGGTGGCAGGCAATATAATCAAAGGATTATAAGTGCGAGCGTCTCTCACACGTAATGGTTTTCTTAGAAAAAACTGTTTTTTGGCACCGTCTCTCCCACGTAGTGACATCATATATTTGTTACACGTATAATATATATATTTTTTTAATGTGACAAATTAACAGCAAAAAGATAATTTATTTCTTAGAAATTCTACAAACAAGTTATTCCATTTTTGCTCTTTTGTGCAAATGAAACTCAAACATTACTAGAGGAACTGCATTCTAAACATCTAGATACTGTGATTAACCAAAATCTTACCTCCCTTATGGATTATTGTTGCCATTCAGTCTTTAAAGTGATGTTAGGAGTAGGCCCAATTGTCTAGAGACAGAATTTTTTAGGATATTTTATTTCGGAAATATGAAGAAAAAAAAAGGGGGGGGGGGGTAAAGATCTCATTTGGTTCTTCAAGCTTCACTGCTTTTTAACTCTAAATCGCACCAATTTTTTTTTTTTTTTATGTTCACATATAAAAAAAAAGTTTCTCTCTCTCCTTGTCCCTCTCCTTACTCTTTGTCTTTCTCTTCTATTTTCCCTCTTTTTTCCACTCTCTCCCCCTTTCTCTCTCCATGGACTTCAGATGGGGACTTACTAAAATGGAGGTCACTTTCTGGAAATTATTAAAGTCTAGTCTGTTGACTAAATGAATTTTTTTTTATATTTATCAAAAAAAATAGAAAAGATATGTCGGCCAAAAACATTTTTCTAGTGCAAAAACAATGGTTGAAGATGAAGAAAACGAATTATCTTCCATGTATGGGGAAACATCTAAGTAGTATTACCCCTCCCTCTCTCCATTATGCCAAGAGAACCTATTGCACTTAAAAGAAATTTGTTTGTAAATGTTATAACGATAGAAATTTAGTTCCCCTGTATTCGATGGATATAAATTCCACAGAATTGAAAAACAAAATGCAATTCTGTGGCTTGCTAGAGACATCGCCTTCAAAAGGAAATTAGCAAAAAACTAAATTTCGCTCTCAAAGTTTACATTGCACCTGCTTCGTTCTCTGTTATTTTATTTTATTTTTTAGAATTGACCCTTTACAGTTTTTTCTATCATTGTTTTTGGTCCCTTTTTTTTTTTTTTTAGTCTACCGTTAACTTTGCCACATGATAGCTAATCACTCACCGCGTAAACTAAATCTTACATAATTAAATGCCACGTCATTAATTTTTAATGCAGTAACAATTTTTTAAAAATATTTTAAAAATTAAAAATTAATTTCTAGAAACAAAAAATTAATTACAAAAACCATTCTCTCAACATAAACATTAGTGTTTCCTTTTTGTTTTTGGCCTTTAATCTGTTTGCTTTCTACCCATTTCATTTCTATATCGTCCCTCTAGTGTTTCGATCGTTATCACGCAAAGGAATCTAACCCCCACTGGTTTCGTTGACCCTCTATTCTTGATAGAAGTGACTACTGTGGAGCATCGTCATTTGTGAACCGTTTTTCGTACGATTTAAAAGTGCTATGGGTGTCGGGATCTATAAATTATTTTCTTCATCCACTCACGGTTCAGAGAGTTTGTAATTAATTTTTTAGCCTAATGGATGAAATTAGAGTTTTTTTAATTATCAAATCTTAGACAATTATCAAAACTAGGTTATCTGATTATTATATGACTACTGTAAAGTATTGTTATATGAGAAACATTTTTTCATATGATTTAAAAGTGTTATGGATGTTGAGATTTATAAATTATTATTTCCTTCATCCATAAGAATTTGTAATTAATTTTTTAGCCTAATGGATGAAATTAGAGTTTTTTAAAATTATCAAATCTTAGACAATTATCAAAATTAGGTTATCTAATTATTATAATTGAGCCAATTGCTATAAATGATGATTATAAATTGCATATTAATGCATTGTGATGAAATTAGGATTTAGGGTTAGTATTTTCAAAAATTTATGTAATAATACTTTCTAATTTTTATATTAACAAAAGATGACGAATTAATAACTTCACATTATATAAAATTATTATATAAATTATTTGGGGAATATTATTGATCAATGTGTTGAATTCATTTTTGTATTTACAGGAAATTATTGAGTATGTTAACCTAACAATATTTGATAATGGTTCTTTTGTTAAAGTCCAAGGTTTATATATAAGAGGAGATAACTAGATATTTTTGACAATGTAAAATTGATATACTTTCATACATTGAAATCAAAGTAATTGTCGAAGATCTTATAATTTCAGGGTATCTATTAAAATGTGCATAGTATATATTTTAAGGTATCTAAAAGAAAAAAAGTATTTGAGGGATTTTTTGATTTTCATGCAAAGCAATGATAATGTAATAATTAATATACATATATAAATTGCTTGTAAGTATAGGATAACAAACTTATACTTAGAGTATGAAGTAAAAGATGTTGTTGTGGTAGAAAATCAAACCTTGCCTACAAATAATGGTGGTAAAGAAGTTAATGTTAAGGCTCGTGTACACTTTAGTCATAATGGTGACAAAGTAGAGGAGATGGAAATGAGGGAGGAGGCACAACTGGCCCAAAAGGATATAGTCCTAAAACAGGTGTCCTAAATAAGAATATGGCCAAAAATGTAAAGAAGAATTTCCATGCTGACAATAATTATCGTGTTGACATTGCTGATCAAGTTGAAAAGTGAATTAGGAAGACCAAAAGACCAAGCTGCCAATGTTAATGAACATAGAAATGTTGATTAGTGCACTTAAAGTGAGAGGATAGACAATGAGATGAGAAGACTTGAAAACTAAACCATTAGTGTTTATCATAAGACCGTGTTGATAAGCTAGACAGTGAGTAGGACACACCCAAAAATAAGGCTACAAATGTTGATAAAATTGCAAATGTTGATCAATGTAACCCTACTAAGAATGTAAGCAAGCTACCATTACAATTAAACACCAAGATGCCATTATTGAACAAACTAGTGCAATTGAACAAAAACATAGTAAAATAGAAGATTATGGTTGCTAAGCTCCAAAGGAAAACAATGTGAGTGAAAAGAATGATAATAAGAATACTTTTATAGTTGAAGAATGTAGTAGTGGTGAAGAATATGTTGACTATCTAGGAATTTTAAATTTTTTAACTAAGCATGAAGATAAAGAGTTAAGAGTAGAAAAAAAGAATGTTAAGTAAAGAGTAGCACTTTTCTAAGATCTTCCATTATTATGTATGGGCAACAAAAGAGGCTAGACAGTGCTAACAACCTACAAAGGTTTAATCTAGCCTAGGTTTCTACCTTCTAACTTACCAGATATGTTGGACAAGGAGTGTTCACGTGACACCCTTTCTCCACTTAATTCTGTGACATCCTTATCATATTCTCAACCTTATATTTTTGGATGTGGTCAACAAATTTCCAAAGTTGGTCCTCTTATTCCTAACTAACCTCTTGTTCTAAGACATATTTCCATTTCACCAAGTACTTGGTGTAATTGGGAACTCCCTTTCTCCAAATTACTTTGTCAACAAGGATGTGTTTCATCTCCTTGTTGAATACAGTGACCACAGTAGTTGGTGTGTGCTTGGACTCACTTCAACTCGGATCCTCGTCATCTATGAAACAGTTTAAGAAGACTTACATGGAAAACATTATAGATCTTGAGTTTTAGTGGAATTTGGACTTGATATGCAACTTTTCCTATGTGCTTGACCATAGGAAATAACCTTTCAAACCTCCTTACCAAGCCCTTATGGACTTTGTGCAAAGACTTGAATTGATTTGGCAATAGTTTCACCATCATCAGGTCTCCTTCCACATACTTTTTTGGGCATTGTTTAGCGTTAGTCAATCTCTTCATTCTTTTGGTCGTTTTGTCAAAGCAAGTCCTTATTATATTTACTTCCTTATGCCATTCTCTCACAAACTTGTAGGCAAATGGGTTGTTTCCAGTGTAAAGAGAGGTAATAACACTAGGCATTAGTAGCTGTTATCCTATGACAATCTTGAAACGACTTTTGTTTATGGCCTCACTCCACTAAAGGTTGTACGAGTACTGGGTAACGTCGAATAATTTCACCCAATCTCATTGGTGAGCACTGACATAGTGCTTTAAATATTGTTTTAGCAAGGCTTTCACTCATTCAGTTTGCCCATCGCTTTAAAGATGAAAGCTTGTTGAGAAATTCAAATCGGTCCCCAACAACTTGAATATCTCATACTAGAATTTATCTGTAAAATGGAGGTCTCTATCATTTATTATACTTTTTAGTACTCCCCACAACTTTACCCATCCCTATAACTTTGTCCACCTTGCAATTAATAAGAGTTGGAATAAAGGTAACATGCTTTTTAAATCGATTGACCACTACCATAATGTTTCTAAATCTCTCAAACTTTGGTACAACTACAATGAAGTCCATTGAGACACTTTCCTATGATCTTTTGGGGATGAGTAATGACTTAAGTAGACTTGCTTAACGTTATTGTTCCACCTTATCTTGTTGGCGAACTATACAAATCTGCATATAGGCCTTAACATCTATATGCATTTGTAGCCAAAAATAATATTATTGGACATAAGCAAAAGTTCATGTCATACTTAGGTGACTAGCTCATAGGGAATCATGACATTTCTTAAGGATCTTCTTTCATAAGTTTCCCCACTTAAGCACGAAAACTCAATTTTTGACTGTTATTAAGACTCTGTCATCCACCTAAAATCAACAAGTCTTCCCTTCGCTAGCTAACTTCAGCAAGTTCTTAACCAGATTGTCTTGCATTATATTTCTTTAATCCACTCAAAAAAGTTTCTTTTAGGTGTACTAGTGGAATGGACAACAAGTTCCACCTTTCAACTTAGTGCATCAGTAACAACATTGGCTTGGCCTAACTTATACCGCAGTGTGTAGTCAAATTCTGTTAGGAAGTCTTGCTAACGAGTTTACTTAGAGCTAAGTTTTTTTTGCATTTGGAAGTTGCTTGTAGCAACATTATCAGTCATGATCACAAACTTACTTTCAAGGAGATAATGTCTCTAAGTGCACAAGTAATAGATGATGACAATCATTTTTTTTGTCTTGGATGGTATACCATCTCTCCGTATTGTTTAACTTGTGAATTTCATAAGTAATGGGATGCCTATCTTGCATTAAGATTTCCTCAATGGCAAAGTTAGATGCATCGGTGTGGATTTTGAAAAGCTTTTCATAGTCCAACAATATCACGACAGGTTCCTCAAAGATTGCTTACTTCAATCTTTTAAAGAAAGCTTGGTATTCCCTTGTCTAATGCCAAGTATGGTTCTTCTTTAACAAGTTGATTAAGGGCGCGGCTATGATAGAATATTCTTTAATGAATCGACGATAATAGTTGACAAGTCCTAGGAAGGACCACAGTTTTAGGACCTTGGTTGAAGGCTCTCATTCTTAGATAGCTTATACCTTTGTTAAATCCATCATAAACCTACCATCCTTGATCTTAGGACCTTGGTTAGAGGTTCCCATTCTTGGATAGCTTATACCTTTATTGAATCCATCATAAGCCTACCATCCTTGATCTTATGGCCAAGGAAGTCCATCTCTTGCTCAACAAATGAGCACTTCTTCCTCTTGATGAACAACTCATATTTTCGAAAAACTCGAAAGACTTGCTTAAGGTGCTTAACGTGCTCCTCAAGTATGTTGTTATATACCACAATGTCATCCAAGTAAACTACCACAAATTTGTCAAGGAAAGGATGTAGTACCTTGTTCATGAGTATGCAAAAGGTAACTGGTGCATTGGTAAGACCTAAGGACATGACTAAGAACTCGAAAGCTCTATAGCATGTCACATTGGTTGTCTTCAGCTCATTACCTTGTGTAATGCAAACCTGGTAGTAACCTGACCACAAATCTAGTTTGGTAAAATACCTCGCTTCTCAGGTTGGTCAAAAAGATCAGCTATTGAGGGTATCAAATACTTGTTCAAGACTTAATAGTCGATGTATATCCATAGCAATCTATCCTTCTTCTTTTAGAAGAGGAATGAGGGCATCGAAAAAGGCTTTCAAAGGTCAAATATAATTCGAGTTTATTAGATCTTAAAGCTACTTCCTCAGTTCAATGAGCTTCGGGGGTGTTATATGATAAAGGACTATGGCAAAAGATTTGGCACTAGGTTCCAGCTTGATATAATGATCCACATCTCGCCTCAATGGAAATTTTTTTGGAAATTTAAAAGGCATTATATCCTTAAACTTGGTAAGGATAGTTTAGATAGATTGCAACAATGTTGAAGTAAGTACTGCTACATCTTCCCTATCACTTAGTTTCTTTATAATAGCCATATAACCTGAACCTAACTTAAGATCTCGCTTGAATTGTAAGGCTGAAATCATTGATGGTTACGACTTCTCCTTGCACTTTAAAGAAATCACTTGGATCTTGCACTTTAGGAAGATTGAGGTATTGCTTACCTTAGCAAGGTTGTTAACAACCTTTATGGCCTCAAAGTATCGCTTAAGGCCAGACAAAAAGTTTTCCACAACAGTGGCATTATGTGTGTCATTGTACATGGCAAACTTAGGAACCTTTAAGCCATGCACTACAGTGGCATTAGCAGTGGTAGCCATACTAGCTATGAGTAAGTTATTTCGGTGTAGTGAATCCATCTCCCTACGGAGATCATGAATTTCTCCTTCAACAAACTCATATAGGTTCGATAACCTTTGATTCAAAGAGTATAATTCTCCCCTAAAGAGTGGTCAAACTCTTTAATCATGACTTTGGCAGCCTGCATGATCTCTACATTCTCATGGATCAAGTTATCAACTTGATCGCTGAGTTCACCCACTTTAGAGTTTAAATCAGGGACACTTCTCTCCAAACTGGTAACATGAGAGTCCATCGTTTCCTTTGCTAGAGCCTTGGCCTTGTTACGCTTGGCTAGAACACACTACTCCTCATGCCCACAAGCTTATTGCCTTACTTGTTGCTTTTCCACAGTGATCACAACAAATCCTTCTTTGTTTGTCATGCTTGTAACTTCAACAACAATTAGGTTGTATCTAAGGATTGAACCGTTACTCTAATACCACTTGTCACAAAGTTAAACTTCATTTGTACTAACTCAAAAGGTGCTTAGCTAATCTTGCAAGAGAAGATAAATTAAGTAAGTAAGCCTTAAAGAGTTTGCGAGAATGAGTGAAAACATTGAGAGGGAAATAAAAGAGTTGAAAATACTAAAAAAGTAAAGAACACAAGAGAATTTTGTAAATGAAATTATATTAAGCGTCTGAATATGTATATACAAATGAGAGAAGTGGTCTATTTATAATTACTCTATTTTTTAATATGTGATTACAAATAAATATCTAAAATATATAAAAAAAATCTTTTAAAAAGTATTAAAAGTAGTCTTTTCAAGAACATTATAAGGGAATGTTCTTATTGACATTTATTAGAAATTTCTAGATATAAACACTTTAAAGTATTTATATACTCTTTTAAAACCTTTCATTATTATGTATCGGGAGCAAAAAGGGCTAAATAATAATGAATACTTGTAAATGTTCAATCTAACTTAAGTTTTTACTTTTTAAATGGTTGGATGGACTAAACAAAAAGTATCGACGTGATATTGGATACTTAATTATTAACATCTCTTTGCTTAATGAAAAACGATGGCGTTTTGAGAGACATCATTTTTAACTAAATGACAGGAACAAACACCTCCCTAATCTCAATATCAGCCATACGAAAAAAAAAAAAAAAAAAAAAAAACAGATTTTGTCTAATTAGTAATTACCAAGGCCACTTTGCTTAATTGCTTCATAACGCTGCCGTTTCATGACTTCATTTCTGTACACATTCAGTTACTTCGATGCTCGGACTCTCGCTCTTGCTACGGCGTAACTCAGGCTCTGAAATTGTGCACAATTTTGTTACATTGCTTAATTATTGAGTTGATGATTATGCTTCGACGCCTCTCTCTCTCTCTCTTTCTTAAATCAAATAAAAGAGTGAATAACAGCCACTCGCCACCCGATGACTTTTTTGTTAGGATTTTTTTTGTGGGTTTTGATTTTCAATTTCCAATTACTTTTTTTTTTCTCATTCTTCTGGAAAAGCTCTTCTTCTTCTTCTTCTTTTTTTTTTTTCTGTTTTTCTCTTGCAGGCATTGCGAAAATAAAGTCAGAAGCCCAACATCGATTCTTTCTCTGCATCCGTCTTTCTCTATAATGGGAGGAATCATTTGGGCATTCAATATTTTCAAGAGGGCATCGGCTGGTGAATTTTATTGTTTTTGTTAAAATATGTTAGAATTCTTAGATATCTTGTAAGATTTAACCCAATTATATTAGTGATTGGAGCAATCATTTCTAATATTTTTGCGACAGTGTCCTTCATCTAATTATTATTATTATTATTATTATTTTACTATTTTGTATACAGAATTCTTATATTCATTAGTGTAATCACTCAGATTAATACCGAATTTCGTTGTCTTAACTCTCTCTCTCACTCTCTCTCTCTCTCAGTCTCTTGCAGAGTATAAGAGCCCTTGCTCTATTGAAAAAGAAAACAAAAACACAGAGGTACGCTGTATACGACGTCAACTGTTGACTGCCACGTTAGTATGAGTTGAACACCACATCAACTTACGTCGATCGCACCGGTTCAGATTGTTAACTGTCCGGTTCAACCATTGTTGTGTCGATTTTTGATCGTGTCAAACTGGTTTCCTAGGTTTTTCCACGTTCTCCTACCATTATAGAGAATTTTTTTGGCTAATTTTGATTGCACATACCTGATTTGATACATCCTACCCTTGGTTTTTACATATTTGATTAGTATTTAAGCCTATTTCTATTACTGTAACAGAACAATTCCAGATTTCTATGCCTATTATTATTGTAGATTGAACCAATTATGTTATTTGGTCTCAAGAAATGTATAGTTTTCTCATGGAATGCAAGTTTTGGTGCATTATTAGCGGAAAGATGCTCCGACCCGTTGTTGGCAACACTATACCATACGGTACTTATAACAGTGATCCAAAATTGTTGTTTACCACTGCTTCAGGGTTTAGAATTACTGCCTAATATCTGTGGTAATTGTTTCTTGAATGCAACTTTTGATAGGTGCAGTAATAACTTTTATGTAACGGATTTACAAATTATCACTGCAAAAAAAAAAAAAAAAGAAGTTGCATTAAAAGTTTAATTCCACACTTCTTGATATCAATAACATTATTTTTTAAAAATTTTATATAACATTTCATAACTATATGTTCAGCAATTTGTTAGTCAATAAAAATAATTTAAATTTGTTATTACAGTAATTTTGAGTTATAAAAATAATGATACTAATATTAAAAGATAGTATTTTTAAGATTTTAAAATAATAATTTTTATATTTAAGAGTGTTAATTGTATAATTTAAAAATAATAAATTTAAAATATAAAAATAATAATTTTGAGTATTAAAAATAATAATTTTATGACATAAAAGATAATATTTTTAAAATATAAAAATAACAATTTTGAATATAAAAATAAAATTTATGTGATATAAAAATAATTTTAAAATATAAAAATTATGATTTTAAGATATAAAAATAGTTAATTTTTGAATAAAAATAATATTTTTAAATTTAATGATAATGATTTTTAATAATAAATATATCAATTTTAAATTATTTATACTAATTTTTTATTTTGTTTACTTACGTTCTGTCATATAATTTTTAAAATAATAACAACTTTATTCATTCACCAATTATCAAAACAACTATAAAAAATTTATAAGTAAAATATTTGTAAAAACAATAACATTGTATGCATATATTTAATATAGTGTACATGATAATCCGCTAATCAAATAAGAGGTTTAACCTACAATATATTTGTTCAAAAAATATTATTTTCATTAATATTATCATTATTTTATTAAAAAAATTAATAATTATCTTAAACATATACACTCGTTGAAAATTAAAAATATAAATTTTATTAGTTAAAGATATAATCAATTAATTAAAATTGAGTAAACAGCATTCACAAATCAAGTAAACAAATAGCATATATCTCTAAGCATGCTTGATTAAGTGGACTATGGATACTTACTAAAAATTGACAATCTCTTGGCTAATTATACAAACGTGGAGTGCTAAAAAATTCTCTAGGTGAACCAACTGGGAAAAACTTAAATGATATGTTGACAATGATGTTTAGGTCAATATTGAGTTATTGTAAACTCACGAGAATCATAGTTAAGATTTCTTATGCTACTGTAAAATTTTTGAACTTTTAACCTCTTATGTAATCTTTCATATTTTATTGGATCGATCACAAAAATTTGGCTGGCACTTTCTTAGTATCCTTAACAACATTCTTTCACTTAAGGAAAGTAGGGTTCATACCTCTCCCATAAAGTCACACCCATTCAAGATGCTTCTCCCCAATAACATCAGCAAAAAGATCAAACTGTTTGATTGTTGGCTCTTTCACTTTTAATTTAATCACCCCCATTTTAGCTTAAATACAACAACAACATATAGTTCAAAACTATCAAAGTATAAAAATAGATTTTGTACTCAAATACAACCTAATGTTTATAATTTTTTGACTTGTGGTCTTAATAGATTACGTGTACACTCTAACAAGAGGTTTTCTTGTGCAAGTAGCATTGAACATATTCATTTGAGAAGGTGGCTCCTTATTGGGACTTGCATTTTGTTGTAAATTATTGAAAAATGACAATAATTACATACCAAATTCAAGCAAATAAACCAGAATCAACTGCACGAAAGATACATGGTTACAAATTGCAAAATTTGAAATTTTACAGCAAATAAAATATAAGAAAATTATATACATTATTTACAATAACATGTGCTCTTAAATGCGTGCAACGTTTTGCCGGCTTATTGTGTACATATCCGTTTGTTTCTGTCGATTAGTTATGTTGGTTTTTGTCATTACCAATATATACAAATACAAAAAAAAAATGAAATTAAAATTGTTTCTTGTATATATATGAAAAAAAAAAACAACAAATTCATTATATCCATCAAGTAAAGGTGTAAATTCTTGTTGACTAATACACAATGACTTGGCAGCATAGTGAAATGGTGTGCCATGGATACCGGCATTTCAATCATATAGAAGAGGATAGTGACAAATCAAATAGCTCAAACATTTATGCGAAGACTATCAAATAATTTTTATGCAACAACATTATAGATACGTTCATAACTAAGAAAAATTGAAGTTTCAGAATCATACTTGGTTTCATGTCGCAGTAGAACATGGTGTGGTGGGTCTCGTAAAGATTCTTGAGGTGACAACTTGAGAAATTGATAAAAACGTACGTGCATGTGGTAATGCTGGAGATAATGAAACATCAACAGAGAGGTGTTAAGAACTAAATATTAAAAATGTGAGAGTGAAACCTGGGAAAAACAACTTCTATACAGGTTTGCGTCAAAGAGTTGGTGAGCACGGACATGTATACAGAGCTTCGCACAACAAGAACATCCAACGTCAGCTGTTGAATTAAACTCCTTCACAGTTGGGAAAAACAGCAGTCTCAAAAATCTGTAAGTGCAAATGAAATGCTGTTAACGTTTATGTACACAATATAAGTTATTAAAGTTGAGATTAGGGCGGTCCAATATGTTGGGTCAGTGACATCCAATTCAGGTTAAGAACTAATAAAATTTCTGAAGAGGGAGAGAGAGATTGGCTCCGCAAATGGTGCAATATGGCCTTAAAAATCTACTAAAGTAGCAGCCATCCACCTGTGACACACAAGGGAGTAGAGATAAAAATGGTTATTTTAGCTATTGATTGTTATAATTTATAATCGCAGGTTGAAGGTAATGAATAGAATTAAAAAGGCAAGCCGTTTGGAATCGTGGAAAGGAGTTGGCGTGATACGGCACGTCGTTTCACTGGATTAATAAAAATCAGACCCAGAGAGAGGTGAGGAATTTTACGGTGTGAGGAGGTCCATGCAAAAAGGGAGGCCGTCGACGGGGATGGTGTAGAAAAGAGTGACGATCATTAAACAGCCTAACGCCGAGAAGAGAGTCCGTAACGCCATTGCCGTTGAAACCGGACAACGATTCCCCATTTTTCTCGATCTTGCCCAACTGACCGTTTCTCTACTCCGTCTTGATGGGAGAGAAAGGGGAGCGGAGTATAAATAATTAAAATAATTTCTCCCACTTAGACGAAGAAGACTGAATAATAAAAATAATAATATAAATAAATTAAAAATATATTAATTAATTAAAATTTTTATAAATTAAAATTATAAAATATTATGATTAAAAGTTAACTCTATTATAATTAAATAATTACAATAAAATTATATAATTTTAATTATATTAAATAAAATTAAATTAAATTAAATAAAAAATTAATAAATTAAGTAAAATAAGCCGTGGTATATACAAAAATTCAATAAATAAATCTTAAGATAATAATTTAATTATATAAAATAAATTCACGAGTATTTTTTATTAATTGTTTAAATTTTAATTTAATTGAATTACAAGTTAATAAATTATTTACATAATTTATTAATTTTATCATAAATAAGAAAGTAAAAAATTATCAAAATTGAGAAACTTTGATTTTAATGAATAACTTATCTTTATAATTTACAAAATCTCAATTCAATTGTCCAAAAAAATACACATGTGTTTCAAGTACTAGTAAAAATTAATTTAGTCATATTACAAATAATTATTCAATTACACAATTAATTAAAATTACAAATAAAAAACTATCAAAAGTATAAAATTACAAAAATTAAAAAAATCCAAAACACAATTTTTATTATTTAAAAATAAAAATTAAATATTTTTTATCAATTATTTAAATTTCAGTTTGATTATATCCTTTTTTAAACGTAATATCAAAAAATAATATCTTTTAGTCTCTCTCTTGCCAGCCTCCCTCTTTTCCTCTCTCTCTCTCTCTTTTTCCGCAGCCTTGTTTTTTTTTTTTCTCAGCACCGGCACACCTAGGGTTTTTCATATAAAGGGTTATTTATATTAACTTTAATTATTTTGAATTATAATTAAAAAAATTTGGGTTATATATATCTAAATAGAAAGGGAACGCTGAGCCCAACACGTCTATCACTGCTTCCGATGTACAGAGAGAGAGGGGGGGAGAAAAGGAAGAAAATAAAAAAACTGCAAATAAAAATACAATACTTGAAACTGCAACTGTAAGCGTATTTGGCAATTCTAAGAAACTTCAAGTACTCCCAAAATATCTAAATTAAATTCTCACAGATGGAATTCTGTTAAATTGAGTGGCAGAGGAACAGGTCGAGCGAATAGGAAAATCTGAGTCTTAAAGAGTAAAACAAATGTTGTTAGGGGTTCAAATTGAGTGCAGAGGAGCCAATTGACATATTGTTTAAGAATATTAGGGTCAATCAAAACGAAACTAAATGACATAGTTTGATACTTTTAAATAGCTACTCAATTTTAATTCGACGACCACTTTTAACACTTTTCACAATTGCTGTGTTTTAACGCATCAAGTAGGTGTTTGGTACATTTAGATACTGTTTAAAGTATAAGATTTACTCCAGAAGGGATCAAATGACATTGGTTGTTTTCGAAATTATTGCATTATCTTTTTAATGTTGTTTGCTGAGTCCTATTTTTCAAATCGTTGGTAAAACATTGATAAAATATTTGAATAGCGTTACATTTCAAAATATAAAATAATAGTTTTATATTATTACATTAAATTTTTTATTTTAAATTTGTATTTAATTTAATTTATTATTTAAAATTATTATTTAAAATATAAATATTATTAATTTTATTTGACTGTCTTAAAATTAATATATAAAAATAATATAAATTAAAATTATTATTTTTAAAATATATTAAATTTATTTTTTATTACTGTTAATAAATTACTGTATAAAATTTATTATTATTATTATATATTATAAAAATAAATTTATATAATTATTATTTTATATTATTTTAATAATAAATTTAAAATGTAACAAAATAACTATAATTACTATTACAAATATTTTATTACCTAATGCAAAGAAAAAACATTTAAAAAGTTTGTTAAGTGATTTAAAAAATGGTATAACAACAATTATAAAACTCTCAGACGATTTTACAACACATTTTTTTCATCTTAAACTCTAATTTGGTTGTTTTAAAATTAAAAATAAATAAATAAAAAGCACGAGATTTATTAGTCTCACCCCATTCTAGTACAATGCGGAACATCGGTATCTAACTCTTCGGTAACTTTACCGTTTAAAATAAGAGTCCGATCAGTCTACTAATAATTTTCTATATCAAATACATACTATTGGGAATCAATTAGTATCTTCCAAACTTACATGGGATTATCGTAGTGATACCATTAAATTGTCCTGATAAAATAAGAGTTATGCAATCTCTTATAGCTTTCGCTGATGATTTTGAACTTCTTCAGACCTTTTTACTTCATTAGGATCCATTACCTTCACCAGAGACTGTAGTTGCTGATTGAAACCCATCTTACCACAACGAAGGCTCATCATCCTATAGCGCCTTTAGTGCCTTCTTATGCTACTTCACTTCTTTTTCTCCTTTACAGCAGTACAAAGTTAGCTAGCTGCCGCCTGAATATCACATTCCTAAGCGTCGCAAATTACAAGTTAAACATCAATCTGGTCCTGATAAACACAGGTAATTACATGCTTGCATCACAATGAATCTATAATTAAAATTGGGGGTCTTTGGAACCATTATAAGCACATCGCACTTCTCATTCCATTTGTTATTATTACTTGCTAAATGGTAATTGATTGGTAAATCTTTCTTTTTTTTTTTACTCAATCCGTCTCGTCTTCAGCCTACTTTTGGCCGTGTTCATAACTTCAGTGTCTGTAACTCTTTTTTTTCCGAACAGTAGCTCTAACGCCAATTAAGTGGGGAATGAAAATAATGAATTGTATTTTGATCCTTTAATTTTTATGTAAAATAATAATACTCCGTCACGATTTCCTGAAACTATTAACCATTATTGTTTCGTAGAACTGTTTTAAAAGGATCCGTAGCGTCACAGGATCATATAATACCGTTTTTTCTGGTCCAGACGATCGTATCATATCGTAGTGTAACAATTATGGCGCCATGTTCTTTTGCACTAATGAAACAGTTATCGGTAATTTATAGTTTATAGCTAGAAATTTTCTTACCCCAAATCTAAGAATTCCGTCATGGCGAAACAAAAATTTGCAGCATGATGTTACAACTAATATCCTAACAGTTTGCCTGTCAGAACTCTCGGCTTATCCTAAGCTTTTAGCCACAGTTCGCCTGTCAACTTTCTTGGGGTTTTTTTTTTTAAAAAAAAAATACTGTTACCTTCAAATGGTATCATAAATCAATTTGGCACGTCACGGTAGGGCCATATATTCTGTCCGAAGAAAAGCAAGCTCTTCATAATAAGATTTGAAAATTCATAATAAATTTTGCTAGTCTAGAAATCAAACTTTGGTCTACAAATAGAGATCACAATTACTTGGTTAATTAAGCCAAAATTAGAGACATGGAATCTTTTTCTTTTAAGTTATTTCAGACTTAATATCAAATAGAATAAGTGGAATAAAATAAATCCAGGGAATGCATACGAGAAATAAGAATCAACAAAATTGTAAAAGGAAAGTAACTTCGAGTTCTTCGGCGTGTACAAAGCGCTGTGTTTGGATATCCAAATGCCAATTGCTTCAATCTTAATGCAAAAGGCAAGTGCTTTTATTTTGTTAAAAAAAAAAAAAGTGGGTGCTTTAATAAACAAAGAACCCCTAATAGATATATTCCTTCTAAAGAATGCGAATCCCTACACATAAACATATCAGCATTTGCCTTTTGGGGTTCTTATTCTGATACTCAATCACTTAAAGCAGGTTGTACTCTAAAGTGCAAATCGAAACAAAGAGTCCAAATGCCAAAAGCTCGTCTCATTAGTTAAGTGAGCGTGTTCATCATACGGATTAAGATTTGAATCTTCATAATTAGACCGCAATGACACAATTTCTTTAATGAACTTAGTACAATGCGGGATATGGTTGTTGATATAGTCTAAAACTAATATAGCCCCAAGTACATGCACCACTACTAAGGGATCCTCCTTTTCTATTTCTCTGAGCTCCAATCAATTTCTTTTAGGAACAAACCACTCAGCAGATAAAAGGAACAAGAATAAAGGCTTGGAGGATATATCCCGTAGCCATCTTCATCAGCAATGGACACTTTCTATTTTGGACCAAAATAATATTGGGTCGTTAAATGTGGAGAGCAAAGCAGAAGAAAGAGACAAAAGCGGAAGTATATAAACTATCCATAAAGTGTATATAAATCTCATTAAAAAGGAAGAGAAACTCATGTAAATTGATCTTTTACCTCTCCCGTGCTAAGAAGGTGCAGTTAAACGCTAATCGACTTTTTCAACATATCCACCAGAGCTTCGCTTAAAGGCAAGGTTTCCTTTGAAAAGCCTATTGTCCCGACACTTGTGGATTAGTCGGTGTGTCTTTGATATCGTAACAATGGCTTTACATCGGAGGGATTAATTCCTTGTTTTATCTAATGCTCCATAGCCAGCCATGATTCGACAGACGCAGTGATGATATTTTTTCTATGAACTTTATTGAGGTGCAGGCACAGGAAATATGGACGAATATACATGACCCCTTGAATTGGAAAATTTTATTTTACTGTCCATAATTAAAACTTAGAACCCTTCGAAAATAGCTGTCGTGCAGTTAAGATTTCAGCCAAAAGTCCCCGTGTCTTCGTGGCCTAATAATTGGAATTTTAGTATTCTTTAGATTTGGCAAGTATTGGAATCTACAAACTCCTGGGCGCTGCATTGGCAATGCAAGCGTTTTTTTTTCCGGGGGGGGTTGGGCGGGTGAAGGATTTGCGTTGGTGTAATCAGCCAAAATACCCGTAAACATGCATTAGCAATTTAGCATAAATGGACCGCCAATATCCCAGCATCTGAAGTTCACATGGATTATGTCGTGCGAGCCACAGACCACACATGATTCTATTTAAGGTAACTGCCTTACAAAAGGGGGTTAATACTTAGCAGCGATGCTATGCTGCTAAACTTTCTGCTTCTGGTCACACAACCCCAAAGTCTGCTACCATAAATTCCAGTTAGGCACAGTCAAAACCAGCTGAAACAGAAGCAAAGCACTACCACTTGAGAAGCAAACTACCTAGCCCAAAGGTTTCGACATACTTGAGTAATCCAATAACCTAAAGCAGAAATAAAGAGAAAACAAGCCCACATTATTGCAGAAGACCCAAAGGACTTATTTTAGACAAGGTGATTAGATAACGGGGACCCTAAGGACAGCCCCGCACACCAGCGGCTTCTTCATCTCCATAGAAAGCTTAAGGCATTCAGACAAGTCCATTTCATGATTGGGACAGGGAACCCAATTGAAGCTCTGCAGCAACTGAGCCAACCACAGGTGAACAGTGGCCAGACCCATGGCTTTTCCAGGGCAAACCCTCCTTCCTGACCCAAAAGGAGCCAGCCTCAGATCAGACCCCAT
>CM034057.1:5013721-5124407 GCA_019804595.1 Bruguiera parviflora | reverse complement strand
TTGTCATTGTTGATACTGGCTGATTGCCTTTTTTATTTTATTTTATTTTTATTAAACTGCATATTTAGGCTATGGTGGGGGTTTAATTTTTTCTTTATTTATTTTTAAATAATGTAGGGCCTTGCTTATTTGCACAGAATTTCCAAGGTTCATAGAGATATAAAGGGTGGTAATATCTTGTTAACAGAACAAGGAGAGGTTAAGTTGGGTGAGTACACTTAATTAGCAGTTTGCTTATTAAATTACTTTTTGTGGTGTAAGTTAAAGTCTATTTTAAATTGTAAGCAACAAGAGGAAGTCTTGTGGTAGCTGTATCTTTAATTAATTTTCTGAGATGATGCCATTTATAACAATCTTGTTGCACATAACAGCCTTAATACTACAACATGGCTTGTTATTCTTGATGCTCAACACTTTTCATTTTGTTCCCTATTGTTCATACATGTGTAGGATGCCCTGATATGTTCTAGATGAGAAGTAGACAACCATGCTTGTGAATGTGGCCTTTAATTCTCTTAAAAGCCTCGTGAGCCTAACAAACACGAGCAATGAAAATGATCTCATCAAGCCATAAAGAAATGACAAAAGGAAGAACAATTTAGTATTTGATCTCTGGAGAGAAGTCTAATTTGTGGATACATAAATCCTGAACATCAGAGGAGTCGTTGGAGTTGAATGTTCAGACTACAATCGAAACATGTTGAGTGTGTGTTCATACGTCATAGATTATCATTGATGCTTTAGCCTATGAGCAGTTTTCTCTGTTTTACTCCAATTAAATATTTTCTATGGCCTTTCATTTGTCAAAAAATTTTCAGCATATTTTTTTTCTCTCTTTGTTTGTTCTAGTGATTTTTGGTCTTATGGTAACAAAATTGTTATTTTGACTGCTTTATGAGCAGGTGATTTCGGGGTTGCGGCACAGCTTACAAGGACAATGTCAAAGCGCAACACGGTATCCTTAAATTATCAAACTATACTGCAGTGGTCATAGTTTTATATTTTCTATGGGCTGGAAGTGTCTGAGAGATTTAGTGTTTCTAGAGTAAATGAGTATTTTTGGCCAAAACCATTGATGTTTTAGAAGATAATTGTGATATCCTTGTGGTTGTCAAATTAAGATGGCCTTTCTCTAATTTTTTTTATTGGTTTGGATGTCTAGTCTGCCTTCTTCCCATACATTTATCCATATTAGGCCCCAATTTGCTATTGGCAATTCAGGAATGGAAATGGTTGTATCTCACGGAAAGGTTGTATGCGGAAATTGTCATAAAGACATTTTTGTTCCTTATATCTGTACCCATTTTGTTCATATTAGGTTACAAACTGTTCCAAGGAATAGGAACAAAGGTGCCTTTTTTTTTGAAAAAAAAAAAAGAAGCAGAAATCCTTCTTCCCCCTATTTTTTGATGGTTTGCATTCCACTGCTCTTGAAGTTAAATTGCCATCTAGGATGATCTCTGGCATCTGTACAGCTGATTTCTTTGAATTTAATGTCCTTGCCATTTAGCTCATAGGATGTTGCTTGCATATAGTAATCTTGGTCTTATGAGGTGGTTATCAGGTTGTTTCAAGTACCTGGAAGTCATTTTGGTAAAGATAATGTTTTGTGTACCTGCAGTTCATTGGCACTCCACATTGGATGGCTCCAGAAGTTATACAGGAAAGTCGCTATGATGGAAAGGTATCATTGCCCTCCTTTGTTGGCTTTGGTTTTCTTTTGAGTCTCTAGATTTTTGGCTTGTTCATACATTTTCAATCAGTTATAGGGATGCATGTAACCACCAGAAAGAAGTTGTCAGTATTCTTCTGCTCTCCGTGAAGCTTGAATAATCATAAAATAATATCTCAGTGAGAGTTCAGATGCCTGGAACCCTGTGAAGCATGGTAGAAATTGTGCAGTAAATCAGGGTGGCAATACAATGCTGAACAATACTGCAATAACTTAGAAAAGGAGATCCATCGAAGAAGGGGTGGATTTTGTAGATAAATTCTGATCCAGCAGTGTGCTATTGCTGATGTGGTTGAGAATGTGGATGTGGTTGTGCCTTGTTGTGGTTTAGAATTATAATCCTGGGCTTCAATCTTTTTGTAAATGCTACAAAACAAGTTTATGCTTGGAATAATGTGGTAGTACTACATATAAAAGTACTGACAATAAGAATGTGTATGGCAATGATAAATGTTGCATTAGAACTCGTGGAAATGTGGAGCAGAACATGTCCTTATTGGATTAACATTGTCCAATACCAAATGGCTGTCAATATCACTACAACCATTAAGAAAAAAATTTACATATTTTTGTGAAGCAATCCTTCGGCACATCGACAGGTTTGGTGAAAATTACAAGGTAATTGGTAAAGGTCACCAATGATCAAGCAGGCTTCTCCTTCATAGAAGCTTGAACACAAGATCAATTTATTCAGATTTTCTTTTCCTTTTTGGTTTATGGTCATGATTGATAGGCTTGGCATTAATCTTCAATTGAAAATGTTTTGCATGTCATTTTTTTTTTTTTATTGGATTCTGAGACATAAATATTCTGGGAGTAGTGTTTCTGATAAATAGTCACCAGTATCATTGTGTTTTTGAATTTCTATTTCTTCCAGGTAGATATGTGGGCTCTCGGTGTTTCAGCAATTGAAATGGCTGAGGTACAAGATTACAATTCTCAATTCTATATGGAAGTAGTTGTAAGACAGTTAAATGTCCAAAATATTTTGTTTCCCCAGAAAGCTGCTTATGGTGGTTTTATAATCATTTCTGTTGCTTTGCCTGGTTTTTTCACTTTTTGGTTTCCATGGTAGTTCTGCAGTACTTGCCCTAGTTATCCTGCTACATTCTCATGGACCAAAAACTGCTCAAGTTCTCATCTGAAAAGAGTCTTGGGTTTCATTATCTTGAGAACATAGAAAAGAAATCTGGTACTCTTCGCAGCATAGATTGAGCTCATTTCTTCATTGGAGTCACCTGATTATAACCAACAGATGTCCATATTAGTTCTTTCATTTAGGGAAAGTAAAAATAGACTATAAAAGAAGTGTTGTTGCACTGAAGGTTGATATCTAATTATTGACATTTTTGCTGATGTGATTGTACAACTATTTTTCTTTGTAGTGATCTTTGATTGGATTTGCTTGTATCTTTTTTTCCTGATGGTTGATATCTAATTATAGACTTGTTGATGTGAATCTACAACTATTTGCCTTTGTGGTGATCTCTCATCTTATCTTCTTCTTTTTTGTCTTTGTTTTTTAGGGACTCCCTCCAAGATCAGCAGTGCATCCAATGAGAGTTAGTGCCTCCCATTGAACTACTTCTGCCTGTTGTATTTGTTTTGTGATTTTTCTTAAGAAGTTGAGTGCCAGTTGGCCTGTATTGAGCCCCATTTTTCTTCCCATCATAAATTCCATTTATATTAAGAAATAAACTCCAGTAAGTTTGTGGCACCCAAAGGCATGATAGAGGTTCCTTTGCTTTTAATTCTGCTGTTCTTGTGTAAAAATGATTGTGAGGATTAAAATCTCAGAATGTAAGTCAGCTGAGATTATGCGGGTGAATGTTTTATCCTCATGTCCCCTTCTTTGAGGTGCGGGGAAAAACTTTTGAGACCTTTCTTAGAGGATCTCTGTCTGCAACAGATGAAATAATGCAGGGCCATGATTTGAGTACTTCAAATATCTTGTGTTCTATCTGTGATGCTGTTAGTTGTCTGAAGTTGATTTCTTGAAGAAGCTATTTTATACTGTGGGGAGGATCTCAGTTTTACAATGCAAGAGTTTGGTCCATAGTATTGTGAATGGGCTACTTATAAACTAAGGAAATATATTTTGCACCATGTGACTTGGTTAATGTCCAAAAGAAATCTAGTTAAGTACATCTTTGAAAGTGTATTTAGGATGAGCTGTGAATATTTGGAATTTATTAATGTCCTAAGGCAACAGAGATACATGGATATTTTTGGGAAGCTCACGGGGAACATGGACACATATTGATTAGAGTGCTTGTTCATGTTTTGATCTTGTTTGCTCAGTGGAGTTTTATACCATGCCTTTTGATTTTAGGAATCATCTGCAGTTTTTGCCTGACATACATCTAATTTGTGATAGGTTTTGTTCATGATATCCATTGAGCCGGCTCCAATGCTGGAGGACAAAGAAAAATGGTTTGTCTTTCGTTCCTTATATTCATAATCCTCTAATAGTGGTTCTTTGGCGTTTGACATGCAATCTGTTAGTTTTAACATGTATAGAGACAGGCGTTTAATGTTAGGTTTGTCTCTTTGGCAGGTCTCTTGTGTTCCATGATTTTGTTGCACAGTGCCTCACAAAGGACCCACGTTTACGTCCAGCTGCATCTGAGATGCTCAAGGTGGATATCTTGTTTGACCAATTCTGGGTGCACAGATTCATCACATTTCTAATTCTGCATCATTTTCTTTAATATTGAGGCACACTTATGTTTGGAATGGATGTAATTTTTTAGTGCTGGTTTTTATGTGCTCTGTGCTTCTTACTTGATCTATATCAATTTATTTGTGATTTATTTGGAGGAACAACTCTTGAGAGGGGACTTGTAATGAGGAGACTGCATGTATGGCCTGCTTAAAGTTGGAAGTTGAAACATGTGCAGCATTCTTGTTCTTCAAGTTCACTTAAAAAGTTCCTCCTCACCTCCTGACCCCCCTCCCCCACCCCCAAACACAGCAGGAAAAAAAAGTGCCTTAACATACTAATTGCGTCAAAAGTTTCAGTTCAAATGGTTTTCTGTGTTTTGAGTGTAGCACAAATTCATTGAGAAATGCAAAGTTGGAGCATCTGCAATGTTGCAAAAGATTGAAGAGGCGAAGCATATTAGGGCTTCAATGGCTCTCCAAGCACAGAATCTTAGTTCAGTTCCGTCAGAAGTTAGTATCATTGAAGTTCTTCCCAACAATTGGAGTGTCTCTTTAATTCTTTCCCAGATATCATTTATGTATATAATTTGCCTTGATTTGAAACAGCCAATAGTGGGTCCAAAAGTAAATCAAGATTATGGAGATACTGTCCCATCACGGCAAATACAAGTGGAAAGGGAAGAACTTAGCTCTTCCGTTGGCTTGCAATTGGCCGCAGAAGGTAAGTTCTTTGTCTTATAATCATCATGGGAGCCTCCTCTGTGTTGTAATCTACATGTTGAATTGAATGATAGCTACTCTGTCAAATGTATATTTTTGAAGGAAGGGAACGCTGGGGTCTGTTATTGCATGCTTCCAAAATAACAGCAAAGTATCAATGTTTAGAGGGAATGTAACTTTCTCTGCCTCCCTTTTCTCATTGGTTGTGTATACAGGTGACTTTGGGACTGTAATAGTTCATGGTGGAGAGGAGACAGATCTGACGGCCTTGCAGGGAAAACCTAATGATGCCAGACAATGCTCACAAGATCTTGTCCATGTTGAAGGTTCTTCAGTTAGTGGCACTGCAGGCAAACCAGCGGGGTCTCGGTATGCCACTTGCTCTTTGCCCCACAATCATTGTCTGCCTATAAAAACTTTGATAAACACATACACAAGTATGTACAAAATGTCTTTTGATAGTGCAATTATTTATTTAAATTTTCTGGTAGGGTGGATGGTGCTAGAGGTGTTACTGCAGATGACACTTCGTTTGGAGAATCAGATTCTCTATTACAGACCACACCAGCCCCTTTACCTTCAGACATGAGCACTCCTGAGCAGAACCTCAAGAAGAATAATTCATCCCCAGTGCCAGTGGAAGGTTCTGGTGGCAGACATGCTTCCACTCTGAAGAATGAGACTGTTAAAAAGGCTTTTGCATTACAAGATAAGGTAATGTTCTTCCCAAGCTGTTTTTTACCAAATAACAGATAACCGGCATAGTTGTCTTTCAAATGGCTTTGGAAACTAGCATGATTCAGAAGATAAAAGCCATTTTCACTCACGGTTAGACTACTGAATGATCTTTGTGCATAATATTTCTTAAGAAGGGGATAAAAGAGGAGAGGCTATTCGGTTTTCTGATAGCCAGATTTAGTGGGAAACTTAGGGTGTCTCTGCTCTCTCTCTCTCTCTCTCTCCTTGGAGTTTATGGGTGGGATGTAGCAGCTTCTCTTTGACTTTTTGGTTTTTGGTTTCTTTGGTTTGGAATTTGAGGCTAACTTGGGGTGACCCCTTTTCTTTTCTCTCTCTGTTTTTTATAACAGCTTTGGTCCATATATGCTGCCGGTAATACGGTACCCATTCCATTCTTAAGAGCAACAGATATATCCCCTATTGCTCTTTTGTCAGACAATGTGCTAGGAGGCATGAAGCAGGATGCTTATGGATCTGTTACAATGGAGGAACTGCAAGATCTTTTTACCGGTGATGGAATTTCCAAAAAGGGTCGGCGTGTACAAAATGAGGTTCTCTCTCTCTCTCATGCGTGCATGCACTTTCATGCATGCACTCCTATGCACATGCAATCTGTACACACTCAGATTACATTCACATATAAATGCAAGTTTTTGGCTTCATTTTTTAATTGGTGACACACGCAAGATCCACTTACATATACACACATGGGTTCATTGTTTAATTGATGCCCAGCAGATGCCACTTCCTGCAAGCGTTTACCAAAGACTAACTTCAAGTTCCACGCTGATGAATCTGGCACAGGCTTTGGCATACCATAAAACGTAAGGACATATTTATCCAGTAATATGTCATCAGGTCTTTCATCCTAGAACCCATACATCCATGAGATGCCCTGAAGTGGAATAGTCGTAGAGTTTAAATACAATTGTGGATGCTTTGCATGGAATTTGAGACACTTTTATAGGTATTTGATTAGATAATTCTTGGGTATCTTTTGACCGATGACTTGGTGTTCTTTTTCCTCTATTCTGTACTTGCATTTGCGGCAGATGTTATGAAGAGATGCCACTCCAAGAGCTGCAGGCAACACAGGAGCAACAAGCAATCCAGAATCTAACTGATACACTTCGAACTATTCTCCGTCTGTAGATAGTCACATGGCCAAACAAAGGGGTGGAAGAGAGAGCACAAGTAATTTGCTCATCCTTTTTTTTATTTTACGTTTTTTGTTGTAATTGTGTATTACATCCTGATGGTAAACAAATTATCAGGCAAACAAATTATCAGCATGATCTCTAGTCTAGGTAATTTTTACTTTGAAGAAAGTAAGAAGGATTCGTTAATAGATCAAAACGTTTTCGTCCATGTTTAACAATCTACAAAGCCTACTGGGATGTGATACCACAAAGTCAAGAGTACCCCAATAGTGGATTTTTTAGACCTTTTCGCCGCAGTTTGTCATCAATTTAATATTTTCATAACTAATCAATCATGCTTATGTAATATCAAAACATGTTTGTCTTGTTTTTAATGCTGAAGTTCGTTAGCTTGTTAGATACTACATGTTTCACAAGTGCACGGGCATATATGTGTTCAAACTGTAGGGTCAAACGACTGTATGGTTGTGCACGTATGCTTGTGAGTTCCAAATAGAAACTGTATCTTAAGCATGCATGGGTGATGAGTGCGTTATCATGTACGTATATATGCAATTGTCTGCACTACACAATTGCCATGAGAAGGAAGAAAAGATCTGAAGGTGAAGGCACAACCGCTAGGGCATATCGAGAAGAGATTATGTCCATCATGGCAGGCCCCAATGGCTAATGTAACTGGCTCAGTTGTGGATAATTTGACCACTAACAAACAAGTCGGGTTTTTCAATCTTACGTCACACGAACAAGATGGGGACATCTCTTTTTGCACCAACTTTGACAAAACTAAAATTAGGTCTACCCCAATTCAACTGGTGGATCTCTTATTTTGCATCCAGGGTCCTTTTCTTCACGTATTAATTTCTCCTTTTTTTAAAAAATTTTTTTGGGGTAAACTGAAATCAAAACAGTCCCTTTTCGGTGTTGTGTGCATTATGTCGTTGTTACAATGAAGTTGATTAAAATCAGCCTGACACTGACGACATTGCCAAATAGGGATCAAACAATTGTTATGTTCTTCCAATTCTGAATGATGAAAGCCATGCCTAATACAAAACGTTGGTATAGCAACACGAGATGTTTACATCATTGTTTCGTCTAGTCATGATACTCGACAGTTATCAACTGCTTTTATCAAACACTTACTAATTTCATCAACTAATGGATCTATTAGTTTCTAATTGTCGGCCGTCAACAATGAATCACTCCTTGCCACTCGCTGATTTTTCACTCACTCGAACTCAATTAGGCTGTCCTTGACAAGACCGAGAAGATAAATTAGTCAAGTCGTAGCTGAGAGTGAGTTACAAACTGGCTCGGCACCACGCAGGATGGCTCTCCAGTCCACAATCACATTAAATATATATTCTTTTATGGCTTAAAGATCAAAAGAGCTCGGAGGAAAATCCTCCATTGTACCACCAAAAAAATAAGGGGAGAAAGAATCCATGGGAGATATGTTAAAATTGAATTCAGGAGATCGAAGTCTTTGAATTTATATCATATATCAAGTTTGCCAATTCCCATTTATACTCCTTAAATTAGATATGGCATCAATTGGATATTGTAAGACTTGAAATGTCATATATCAAGTGAGTTAAAAAAAAAAAAAATTATCCCAAAAGGATTTTCCTCATTATTAGGACATTATTTACCCCATTTCTCTCCCATGTGTGGAAGTCCTTTACAAAATAACTGATATTGCACCAAAATTTAAAAACCAATAATTGAAATTGCTTGTCTATGCCTAAAAGCATTTCCTTCATTCTATTAATTCCTGGGGAAAAAATCAAGACAGCTTGAATTGGACCACTAGAGACACATGACTGTGCACATGCTGTAACCTTTATTATTATTATTATTGTTATTATTATTATTACTGTTGCTGCTGCTTCTGCTGCTATTTTTACTACTACAATTACTCTTACCGCTACTGCTACTATTACTATTATTTATTTCGTCCGCCTATTTCATGATCTACCGGTGGCAAACATCCGTAACTTTTGGGTTGTCATACACGATATTGGTTAGAAGAGCGCAGACTGAGTTTTTGAATTGTTGTTGACATTCTGAGATATTATTGGCTAGATGCTTTTATTATTATTATTATTATTCATAAATCCGATGCATTATTTTATATTCAAAAGGTTTTGCCCTTCTTTTTTGGTTTTTTTGTTAAAAAATTTTCTACATTACATATTTGCACTCCTGATTATCACTATTTTTTTGCACAATTTAAAAAGTATTTTGCATTTAGAACATTATTTCAATAATTATTGGTTGCAAATTTATATCTATTAAAAAAAAATGCATGATTATATGCATATAGCCACAACACCCGTGTCAACAGCACGTCAAAAAACCACAGTTCCACATAACATTTTTGTTGTCAGAATGGTTGGTTAAGAAAGAATATATTAAGAAACATTTTAGGTACTCTTAAACGTTTGTAAGCAAATAAAGCAAGTCAACCAAAAACGAATAAATAAAGCAACTTTATTGGATTTGACCATCAGATGATTTCATGGTCGACTCTGTAAAGGCAATTGCGTGCAAATACTCTTTTCTTTTGACGATTCATATTACAAAAAGGGACTAAATCTGAGCCTAAGTTATGCTAGAAAACATGTGCTACGTAAGATAAAAGTGCTGCTGCAGATTAATACAGCATTGCTTATAGAGATGATATCCTCTGTATAGGAAAATGTAAGTTCCGTTTCTTAATTATAACCCAAATTGAATAAGACCATAAACATGCCACCAAGTTCTAGGAATTGATTGATATAAAATCACAACACGTCATTGCTAAATAAATAATTGCATTTAGCACATCATTTAAAACTAATGAATTATGTGCTAATAAATAATTGTGATGCTGAACTTTTTGAAGGGATGGCTCTATCTGGGACTAGCAATGATAGAGGAAAGTAGGGAGATTCATGAGAGTTTGGATGAGCTTGTCAGTGATTTGGCAGACCATGTTGCAGAACTATCCAAGGCATCAGTCATGGAGAGAGACATCTTTGCCATTGCCTTGTCCGGTGGTTCTTTCATTAGCTTGATGGGGCATTTATGGGCTCCTTTTAGTTTTCCCTTTCCCTTCCTCCACTCTGCCTCCAGGCCTTTCAGTTGGAATCCCTGGTTGGTGAAGGGAAGCTATGTGAAGCTCCTTATAGCAAAATTGTAGACTGGGCTCAATGCTATGTATTTTGGGGCAATAAATGTGTGGTGGCCAAGAACCATGCTGAGAGCAATTATAAGTTGGCAAAGGATGGTCTTTTGTCTAAGGTTTGCCCAGTTTGTTTCCTTTGCATTTCGTTGCAAATGCCATCAACATTAGGCTGCATTTAATTTTCCCAAAAAAAAAAAAAAAAAGTGGAGGATAGTGGAGGCCATTCTCAAGCATCTGGAATGCTTTGCTTCCACTTCTTTGTTCTCCAATTAATCAAGCCATATAGGCAAATGAACGGGGCATTACTAAGCAATCATTGTGGCCTGTCATCACATAATCTGATGGCACTTCCCTGTGGCTCGAGGAATGAAAGTCTAAGGGTTAAGTTTGCATCCCACCTCTCCTCTCCTTCAAGTTGGAAGAAGGGGAGGTAGGGAGGGAGAGATCCTTGCAAGTTCAGTGATACCTTCCGGAACTGCTCTTTATCCCAGTTTATTATTACGCTTCCCCATTTGTCGCTGTACCTAATTCTGGAACTGCCATTTGTCTGCTCTTTCAGTTACCATTCACTTTCCAACTTCATTTTCACCTTTAAATTAAATTTCTACTCTGTACACCTAAACAGAACATACCCAAGTGTAAACTACTTGGGTTTGGCCATGCAAAGTCTTTGACCGAAGCCATGTAGGCCTATAATCGAAATTAGAACATTGACAAGCATCTTTATTCATCACTTCAACCTATCTGTTTCCTGTACTTTTCTAATATGTTAAATAGTTTCAACTTTAATTGGATATGACCTTGTGCTTTCATTGCGCATGATTCATTTGTTCAGTGGTGTGGTTGGTTTCCAAAGAGACATAAATCCTTGCACAGCAATATCATTGCTTCGAAGAAAACTTGGGAAAAGTTACTTTGGCAAGACTGGCTCTGAAGACAATTTAAAAGAAATGCCAATGCCTTTTGTCAGCGAAGAGGATATGTGGAATTGAACAAGTAGGGATTTCTTGTTTGATTTAGCATTATTTCACTCTAATTTTATATGATTTTCATTCTTTATTGGTAAAAAAAAATTCAAGCTCAAATGTTGATGTGCCTAAATTTCCCCTTAAGCAGAATATTGTAACAGGTTGCTTGCTAGTCATCTCACTTCCATATCGTCAAGAAAAAGGGGGAACCTGAACTTTATAAGTGAGTGTACTACACACCCCAATAGGTTACTTTTTGGGGAGAAAGTAATGACCCCATGACAGAGTGGTATTAAACCCTACCTCTCCTGCCGTGGGACCTTGATTTGGTGCGGAATGCCGAGAACCCCTGGTCTCATCGTGTCCAAGAACATTGTTGAGAACGTCGATGAATTTGGTGGGAGAGAATGTAACGGGTTACTCGCTGGTCCTACTCCCATATTTTCAAAGAAAATGGAGAACCTGGGCCTTATAAGTGGGTGTACTGCACACCCCAATAAGCTGTTTTTTGAAGAGAAAGTAATGACCCCGTGACAATATACTCTCTTTATAACCTTATGGGTGGGTCATCATGCCAACTAGCGTCTAGAGTGATCCCAATAAATGATTCATCTAAGAATTTTTACTTTTTCACTTTATCACTTTCTTCTATATTCTTGGATGTTTCTTTTTTCAAAATCAGAAGAAGGAAAGGTGGAGTTCACGATCTTAAAGCTAGCTGAAAGTAGCATATACTAACTCTCAACCTATTCATTTTTGAGTTTTATAAGTTGACTGTGAAAAACCTGTAGGTCTTAGTAAAGAATTGCTTTAAAGTGGCTTGTTCTTTTCCATCCTTCAAGGTGGAGTTTCCTGGTACATCAACCCTGCTGGAGGTTGCTGACTTTTTGGGGTAAAGCTTTTATCCTTTATCAATGCAACATGTAACTTGTCACACTTCTGCTTTGAATTTTTTGGTGGGGAGGGTAGTTGATAAATGTCTTATGAGCGAAATAAGAACAGCATGAATCTAGAAATTGAGCAGCCTTCTCCCGAAAATTTGAATGGCACTGTCTCTTGTAGGCAGTAGATTTACTGGTGCAGATATGATGTACACTGGACATCAGGTATAGTTATCCTCTATTTATTTGATTTATTAATCAAACGTAACGCTGGTACATAGAATTTTGCCTTTGAGCCCTGAACATGCCCTTTTATGAAAACTGGGAGAAGCTGGTAAATTGCATATGTTGTAATAAAAGCACTTCAGCCTGACATGCCCTGGCAGGATGATCGTTCCACAGTTTTGTTGTATTCAAAGAATTGGTTGAATAATATAGAGACTTTATGTTATTGAAGTGCAAAGATAGTGTCATTTCTTTTAATTGTCAATAGGGTTAAGAAAATGTAACTGGCACTTCACATATAGCAGCTAAAGAGAATGAAAGAAGACCAAAAGGCTAGGCCAACTGTCCCCTGGTATGGAAGGCCATAATTGGTATTTTTGAATATATGTAACTAGTTTTTGCTTCTCCTGTCTTGGTCAGCCTGTATCATTCTACATTTTTATTGGACATGGATTTCATGCTAGCAGGTGCCCATTGTGCCCAATCATGTGCACTCAATTAACAGTTCCATGTCAGCAGAGGAAGCTGCTGAAGAGTATGAATTTGCTATCCGGCAATTGGTGAAAGCACGTACAATCAGGGTGGCTGATGTTGGTGACTGCCCCAAATTCCATCTCATACTTCTTGGAATGGGTGCTGATGGTCATGTTGCCTCACTATTCTTTAACCACTCTATGCCTAATGAGAAAGACAAGTGGGTAATGTTCATCACTGATTTGCCAAAACCCCCACTGGAGAGGATCACGTTCACAATGCCTGTCATCAAAACTGCTTCGAATGTAGCTGTGGCTGTGACAGGTGAGAGCAAAGCAGAGGCAATACATCTTGCAATTGATGATGCGGAACCTGACTGTCCAACTGACTGAAGGGAAGCCGGTTTGTTTTTTGGACAAGCCAGCTGCTTCCAGGCTTGATAGTTCTCAGTTTTCTGGGTAGAACCATCTTATTCCTAACGTGTCAATGTAAGTAGTGGAGGGATCAACACCCATGCCGTCGTTTCTCTTCATTTAGTTCTTTTTCTCCCTTCAGGTTCTAGTTCTTGTTTTTCTGTTCACTCAGGTCGGATGGTAAATTTACGGGTGAACCAGCCAATTGAAATCTGGAAGCGGGACGTTTCGGTTTATGGTATTTATGGTAAGATGAAAGGTTCCCAGAATTCCCAACAGGTGTCTCTCTGTATTTCCTTTTATTGTCAGGAAAAAACACTCTGTGGCATCATAAAAAGCTGAGCCTATAACTAGTCATGGCTAAGCTGGCATCTAGGGTTTTCCACTGAGCATTGTTTATGATGTCTGTGACTTCAAATCTAGAATGCTTAAATATGTAATTGCATTACGAGTCTGACAATATTCTTGCTGGGTCCTTCTAGCTGGGTCAGACAAAAGTACCCGACAATCCAATAGGCAGGATAGGTTGAAACATCGCCCTGTAGATATCGATGATGATCCTCTGGATTGTTGAATGCCATTTCATGCAACTGTTAAAGTTGCGTCTTTCTCAATTCCTATCAGAAGACAATTATGCACTTTCATTACTCTCACCCTCTTCGCCAAATATAAGAATGCTGGGAAAAGGAAAACGATCAGGGCAATACAAAATTGGTGTTGCACATTTGGCGCTTCGCGTCTCAACTCCCAACTACTCAAATTTTACTGTACAAGGGTGAGCCAGGGCGCAGGGCTCAGAAAGCTAAGCAGAACCGTATATATGAGCAACCAATCAAATTACTGGCCTCACTGTCCGGTATTCTTTTTCTGTTATTGACCTTATGCCGTTTAGATCAGGTTCCACTTCTTCTTCCATGTCTTCTCTGGGAGGAAAGCCACGTTCCCGTCCAAGCAGCCATTGGTCTATGACCCCACAGTCAATTGCATACTTGATTGTGCGCTCCAAATATTCTTTATTAGTAATAAGGTGCGACTGGACCGTTAACATTCTCATGAGAGCTGAAAGAATGGCAAAACAGAACTTAGCAGCAACAGGAAGATTTTAAAGAGAAATTTACCCAACATACCTTAACACGAAGAGTGTAAATTTAGCTTACAAGAACCTTGCACGAAAGTATTAGCGAGTTCCTTAATACAGAGGACAGTGGCAAGCAGAAAAAAGGACTGGTGTCCAAGTTCTCTCTCTCTCTCTCTGTCTCCTCCTCTTCCCTTTCTTTCAATGGGATGTCTAATTTCAAATCTCAGAAGCATGTAGACCAGCATTTTACCCATACAAAATCCCAGGATTTTGTTAATAACACATGATTGAGACTTCAGATGTGTGGTGCCAATTCCATATGAATGCAAGGGCAACAACTCTCTTGCTCTTTTAAAAAGCCCCTTTATATTTTATTTTACCACTCACCAATAAGAACACTGAACATTCAGCTTCACTCTCAGTTACTCTAGTTCTTACTAATGTCAGCCTAACAAGAAGCTAATCAGAAGAAATACTGGGAAATGAATTATATATAAACAGATCAATGTTGTGCAGGGGCATAACACAAGTGAAAAGGAAAATCATAGTTTTTTTTGTACCTGCAACTATCCCATCTCCAGATGCTGACATATCATTAGTGAAAGGTGTAATGGGGGGATCCTCCATGCCGTGCACAGCGCCATTATGCTCCTTGGTGTAGTAGTGAATCTTAGAGGTCCCATTTGTCACAAACAAGGCCTCAAGACTTTCGTGCCAAAGTGGTGCAACCACTTCTGGTCCATAATGAACAAACTTTGAACTGGAATTATTTTTGGTGTCAAATTCCTCGGTGGGTTTGATCCCACATAGAAACTCAAGTTCTTGCTTGGTAACCTCAATAACATTAGCAAGATTCCACACTTGCTGTATGAATAGCTTGGCTTTGTCACTAGACTGCCACAGAGGCAATGGAAGGTTTACATCATAGAAAATCTTTGCTCCCAATTTCTTGGATGCTTTGATTGCCTGCAGTGCAACTGATCTCATGCTTTGATCAAGCAGGGGATGTGTATTGAAATAGAACATCTTGGCCTGCATGAAACATGGGAAATCAGGGGATCACATATTTGGTGGTATAGGTCAAGATAAAAATACCTCAATGTGTGAACAAATTGGTAAAGAGGTTTTATAATTATTTACTGGAAATTGAGGTGCAAAGAAAAATTGATTATGTCTGTTCTAGACAGTACATGAAATGCAAGGATTAAATTAGTAAATGTAATCATCCTCTAGAAAATTTTACTACAAATAGATAAACAAAAGTGAACCTCAAAATAGATATAGAGTACATGTGTGGTTCTAAATTCACAAAATTTCTGCACACTAAAGCAATGAGCCATGCACATATCATTGCATAATGGCTCTCTTCTCTCAAATATTATGGTCTTCAGGCCATTGTAGTGATTAATAGTAGATCTTTCCTCTCATATTTTTTGAGAGAATCAGCTACTCCTTTCAAAGGAGCTAGACAAATGTTCTTGTCAATTGACTAATGTAATTTACCCATTAAAAGAATGATACAGTACAAATGCACAAAAGGAATTGGCAAAAGACCAAAACTAGGTTGCATATATTATTTGTCCCTATAAGAATAAGATCTATTACCTCCTTCAGCACATCAATATTTATTTCCAACTTTGACAGAGAATCCTCAGCGCAGGGTTTGGTGCAAGTTGTTCTCAAGCGACCTCTCTTGGCAATCTTCATTTGTGACAATGCTGTTTCTCTTTTGCTATCAATGCAAACTGATCGTGTTTGGACATTGTTTACATTCATATAGTACAGCATGGCCTGACCATAATCATCATCTCCAAGTTTTCCCATGAAAGCTACCTTACCTCCCAAGCTTGCAAGTGCAATGGCCACACTACCTGAAGATCCCCCAGGTGCTCTTACAAATTTTTCTGGTTCCCACAATGCATCCTTCAATCGTTCATGGATTTCATAATCTATTAGCCTGTTGGCCGGCCTTCCTGAGGGCACAAAGGCATGTTGTGCAGCTCCAAAGCAACAAACAAGGGGAGGCCATCCATAAGTGTAGCTAATGTTATTTCCATCATCTTTGTCTAGCTCTAGGTCTATGTCACTCTCATCTTCTACATTTGTAACAAAGGAATCCTCCTGATCACTGATTTCAGGTTCACTACCTTTATCCTCTGTGTAGTCACCTGTCTTTTTGGTTCTCCTCCTCCTCTTACTGATGTTCTCATTCTTCTCTTCCTCAAAACTACTTGAAGCTGGTGCAGCTGCCCAAAAAATAAAAAAGCCTCCTTTAACCTGAGAAGCAACATTCAAGTCAGGAATAAAGTCACGTGAATGTACAAATGTCTACCTTTTTGGCGAGTCCTCCGCAGGGTTTTCTTGAAACCTGTGCTTGGTGCAGACACAACACTTTCCTCATCTGTAGAATTATGAGTTAACGTGACCTCAGAATTCTTGTCTAGATTATCAACAACCAGTTCTTTCTTCCTACTTCTTGAAGTGGCTCGTCTAGACCTCTTATCTGTAGTCTTTTGTACAACTGAATTACTTTCACCAAGTCCCTCTTCGGCCAAAGTTTCTGTTTTTTTCTTCCTAGAGATAGCTGCAAGGCCCCTTTTGTTTTGCAATCTAAACCCCTGAAGCTGGTTGAAGTTCAGAGATGAATATTGTGGCCTGCTTGACCGCCATCTGCTAATTGGGAGAGCAATCACCATTAATACAACAACCTTTGCTGATATGGGTTTCCAAAGCAGTCTCAGCTCTACGATATTCTTGGCATTTAGCTTCCTAATTACCCGTATTGGATTTTTGTTTTCTTTTCTCGAGAGATAAAAAAAGGAGAAAAATGTGAAATCGCTTTCAGTGACTATGAATGGAATTAGAAATGTAACGTCAACTGCAACATTTGAAATACAAAACACAAGACCCACCAAAATGCAACTCTAGCCCGCTAAACTAAGTAAACTCTATAGATTTTAAGACATTGATTCAGTGAGGAATCTTGAATCATATATAGCAATTAATATAGAAAACTCCATTAACAAAGGTCCAAACTTTGCACAGAGAGAGAGAGAGAAACCTGGGCAATGAAAGGAACTGAGTGAAAGATAGAGATGCCATTAGAATTAGCTAAGCTCAGCAAAACTTCTCCGCTTTCCGAATTCCCAGGTTATACAGTATTGTTTGTAGGTAGGGTTTTCCTCCATCCGTTTCTGGGGTTTAACACCGGTAAAATGGCCGGCTTTTTATCAACATAAAAATGACAACAAAAAGTTCACTCAGGAAAAACAATAAAGATTAAAAAAGAGAATGCCATTTTATTTGCTATTTATTTTTATATGTTAATATAATTAAATTTTTAAATAACTGATTATATTTATTAATATTACATTAATATTATTTTATATTTTTATTTGTGAAATATGAGTACTCAAACTTAATAAATTATTACTTATTTATGACGCATAAATTTAAAGAGATGAAAAAAAAAATATATGATATAATTTAAATTAAAAATTAAATTTGTATTAATGAAACTTAAATTGTTAAATTTGCATAAGTTTGTATTGATAAAATTTGATTTAGAAAATAAGTTTACTTCAAGTGATATTCTATTGTTTTGTAGTTTGCATTTTGTAGCTTGTATATTCTATTGTTCTGTAGCTTGCATTTTGACTAAAATTTCTTATTTTTAATGCATTTGAAATAAATTTTTAAGGTATAATTTAATTAATGCATATACGAGATCAAAATGAAATTTACTTTTTCAAAAGTTTTATAAGAAAATAATTTTTTGGCCTAAAAATAAATTTTATGATGACACTAAAAATAAGTTGGTGAGCCTTCTCTATCTTGAAAAATCTTTAGTTTTTATAAGAATTTCAAGACTTTAATGTTAAAATTTTTTCAAACTAAATAACATTTATATTTTTCAATAAAAAAAGAGATTAGAGTTGGAAAATTTTATTCAAATTAAATTTGGAAGTTATGAATATTAATATTTTATTCAACAATAAGAAAACTAAAATTAAGTTTGGAAGTCATGAAAATTAATATCTTATTTAATAATAAGAAAACTAAAAATAAGGTTCAAATTTTATTATATAAAGAAGGTTTCTTGGAGAATTTTGATAAATTTTGACCAAAATTTGACTTGCAAACTTTATTTATTACCAATATCTCTTTCAATTGTATCTGTAATGGCTAGTATTTTTGTAAATGGGCTTTCAACCATTCTTTTGGTATATAAATATCACCCTAAGCAACAACTAAAATTAATCTATATATCGAGTTGTTAAGTTAAAAAAATTGAGAGTACATAAGAGAAAGATCATTGTTAGGATTAGGTGTTACTTTAAAGAAAATTTTGTGAGGATTACAATGTAGAGCATGAGATTAAGAGTTTGAAAAATAAGTTTGTGTGATTGTGTAATAAGATTATAGACCTTTGTACAATTATGATCAAGGATCATGTTATTACTGTGGTTAGTCTTTTTCCTGATAAAGAGTTTGATGGTAAATTTGAAATTCTCAAAACAACAATTTTAAGGAAAGTATATAGGTATAAGAGTTTTGAATTTGTATAAATCATTGTACTTTACTCTCTTTAGCTTCTACTATTTTATTATCACACAAACTCATAATTAATAAGCTTTTTACTATAGTACATTTTAATTATTCTATATTTTTTTTTCATATGAGTTGGTTGTTAGTTTTATGAATTAATTTGGCAGATTTATTTTTATGTCTAGTCAATATATATATATATATATATATATATATATATATATATATATATATATTTGTAAATGTATTAATCTATTGACATATCTTATTAAATTTTTTATTTGTTAAATCATTTTATTTATTATGTTATATGCATTATAAGTATATGTCATTTGAAACCCCAATTTAGCCCTATATATAGGGTATTTTGGGGATCAATAATTGGTATTAAACCTTAGTCTTTAAATCATTAATTTCACCACTTGGGATTAATCCATGGCTTCCCTTTCACTTATGGGTCACCTTGAGGGTGGTATCTTTTTTAGACCTTTAATCTTTAATGACATAAATTTTAACAATTGGAAAAATAAAATAACCATGTACTTTCAATATTATGAATTTACTATCTGACAAATCATTCCTTAAGGTACTAAAATAATCACTAAAACTGAGGATAAAGTTATTATTAATAAACTCAAAAGTCATTATTAATAAAGTCACTCAAGAAGATTTTAGAAACCAAAATTTTAACTCTAAAGTCAAATACTTATTGTATTGCATCATGACCTCAAATAAGTATAATTGTATTTTCTCTTATCAATTAGTTAAAGAGATATGAGACAATCTTATGTTGACATTTAAGAGAACCACCTAAGTTAAAAACACTAAGATTAATATTCTTATGCATGGGTATAAATTATTTGAAATAAACAATGTTGAGAACATTACTAAAATGTATTCAAAATTTACCAATATTTTTAATACTTTGAGAAATCTTGAAAAGAACATTGATAATAGATAACTCATCACTCTTGGAATTATGGAACCTGAAGATGATTAAAGCAATGATGAGAACATTACTAAAATGTATTCAAAATTAATATTTATTGCCTTACGTTAATGTTAAGTGCTTAATTTTTGTAAATGAAGAGTCTTAAATATGACATAGGCATTTAGGACATATAAGTATGAAATTATTATCTAAGTTAAATAATCACAATTTTGTGGAAGGACTACTTAAGTTAAAGCTTGAGAAAGATAAACTTTGTGATATTTTTTAGATGGACAAATAAAAAAAAAAAAAGTTGTGTTAAAAGCAGAAAGATACTGTAAGCTTCTTAACCTCTTCAATTATTACATATAAATCTTTTTGGTTTATTTAGAGTCTCCATTTTAATTAGCAAGTATTATGCATTTGTCATAATAAATGATTACACTAGATTTTCACAAGTCTTATTCCTCACTCATAAGGAAAAAAAAAAACATTTAAAACATTTAAGAGTCTTTATAAGTTGTTATAAATTAAGAAGGGATACTTTATCACTTCAATTAGATGTGATTAGGGAGGACAATTTAAGAATAAGGACTTTAAAAAATTTTGTAATACCTAAGGAATTTCCTATAATTTTTCAACCACAGAAGCATTTTAATAGAATAAGGTGATTGAATGTAAAAATAAGATTTTGCAAGAGATGCTTGGATAATGTTAAATGAATTTAGCTTACCTTAATATTTTTGGGTTAAAACTATTTATATAATATGTTATGTGTCAAATTGGGTTTTAATTCATTCATTACTCAAATAGACTCTATATGAAATGAAAAAAAAATTACAAATAACTTATTTCAAAGTCTTTGGATATATGTGTTTCATCTTGAGCACTAAAGACAATTTTAGAAATTTGATTCAAAGGCTAATAATGGTATCTTCTTAGAATACTCTTCCTTAAGAAAAATATAGAGTTTTTAATAAGAGATCATTAATAATAGAAGAGTCCATGCATACTAATTTTAATAAAATAAATCCTTTTAGCTTGAGAAAGGAAGATACTTTAGAAAATGTAAGGATAATTTCAATTAATTCACCAAGAAAAAGAGTAAAAAATAATAATGATAACATTAAAAAGGAGCAACCTAAGCCAAATGAATTGATCCTTGAAAAATCAGGTAACTTGTAAAATATGATTCACGAGGTGCCAAAGAAGTGGAAACATATTGGTAAATCATTCCAAGATTAAATCATTGGTAGTATTTTTGATTCTTTTAGGACTAAATCATCATTAAGGCACTTTAACACTAACTTAACACTCATTTTATAGACAAAGCCTAAACATGTAAAAGAAGCATTAAGTAATGAGCATTGGGTGCATGCCATAAAAGATGAATTAAAATAATTTGAGAGAAACTAAGTGTGGAACTTAGTTCTTAAACCTATAAACCATCTTATCATAAATGCCAAATGGGTATTTCACAATAAGTTGGATAAGAATGAGAAGATAGTCCAAAATAAGGTTAGACTAATGGCTAAGGGATATAATTGAGAAAAGAGTATATATTATAAGTCATTTGCATCATGGTAGTGTATGTATATTTCATAAATTTCACATTATATTAAATATATGTGAAAAGTGTGTTCCTTAATGGTTTATTGTTAAGGAAGTGTATATTGAACAACCTCTAAGTTTTAAGAGTACTAAATTACCTACTCATATGTCTAAACTCTTTAAATCCCTATAGAAATTGAAGTAAGCTCCTCGAGCTTGGTATGAGTGGTTTAGCTCATTTTTGATTTAAAAGAAATTTACAAAAAGTAAGTTAAACACCACGTTGTTCATAAAGGTGAAAGAAAAATATTTATTAATTGTGCAAATTTATATTAACAATATTATTTTTGGTGCCATTAAAGATTTTTTGTGCAAGGAATTCACTTCTTAAATGGAGAAGGAATTTGAAATGAGTAAGGGTACTTAGTGTTTTTCTAAGCTTACAAATCAAGTAAAGTACAATGAGATTCTTATTAGCCAAACCAAATGTGCGAAAGAAATATCAAAAAAGTTTGGAATAGAGCATTTAAAGTCTTATGGTACATTAATGCCAACATCTACGAAGCTTGATAAGGATGAAATTGGTAACAAGGTAGATGGGAAACTGTATTGAAGTATGATTGAAGGTCTTCCTTACCTTATTACTATGAGGCCAACATTATTTTTATTGTGTGTTTATTTTTAATTATCACTTAAAGAGTCACATTTAGTTGCATTAAAAAGGATACTTCGTTACATTAAAAGGCTTACCAGTTGAGGCATTTAGTACCTTAGACAAAAGATGTTCAACCTTGTTGGTCATTTAGACCTTATTTAGGTTGATAATTTGCTTGATAGGAAAAGTACCATTGATACTTGCTAGCTCTTAAGTGATGTATTAGTCTTATATTTTAGTCAAAAGCAAAGCTTTATAGCCATTTTAATAGTTGAAGCTAAATACCTTACTATATACAGCTATTGTTTTTCACAAAGCCTTTGAATTAAGTAGGCTCTTGAGTATTTCAAGTTGCATTTTTCTAAAGTTCTTATTTTATGTGACCTTACTAATGCCATAAACCTTACCATAAATCTCATTCATCATTTTAGAACCAAGCATATATCTTAGGCATCATTTTATTCAAGATTATGTGCTTAAAAGGGATGTTATTTTTGACTTTGTGGGTATAAATGATTAATTTGCAAATAGTTTTACAAAGCCCTTGAGATTCTTAATCATCAAAGAACATTTAGGGATGGTAGACGCAACCTAATTTCTTATTCATGAATTTTGTTTCACATATAAGCACAATCAAATATGTCTTTTAGGTTTTTTTAATATAGCTTGGGATATGTTTAATTCCTTATAAAGATGACCTTGCCCATAATTGTTATCAATTAAATACCATTTATCATACAAACACGACTATAGCAACTCCACTTGAATTTCTTATTTATTTATTTTAGTAAGAAATATGATCGTTTCTTTTGTTGCTTATACCTTACCAATTATTTGTTGCCTACATTACGTGTTTTTTATCATTTTCTGTTTTTTTACTTTTTGGCCACAGAAGAGTTGGTTATAACAACTCTTTTTTTATTTATTTTTTCCATTAACCAATTATCATTATTTGCTAACTTATACATATAGGAATTATCTTGATATACCAATTATTCCTTTTGTCTATGATAGACCAAGTATTCTTATCCATATTAGGTTATTATTTTTGCTAACATATATACATTAAGATTGTCTTGTATGTTGCTTACACGTACATTTTTAGCCTTTACGGTTTTCTAAATTTTTTTCCCATTTTGTATCTACACCTTTTAACTCTTATTTTGGATGTTATTAAAACGTCTTATTACATTTTTGGTTTTTTTCTTCTCTTTTAAGCAAAATATTTCATGTTCCTTTAAAATCATTCCCATTTAATTTTCATCTTATTAGGTTATATATCTTGGTGTCAAGCTTTCAACTGCTTTATAGTAATCCATCATACTCCTTTGCTAAGGCAACACAAACAATCATGCATCATGAAAAGAGAAAACTCAATATTGAAACCAAACCCATCCATGAACATGAATTACAAAATTCTTAAAACCCAAAAATAATTAGCTTATAGTCCCCTATTTATCCTTATTAGATTGAATCGATACAAAAGATGATTGAATACAAGCTCTTCCTTTTGATAATGCTAAAGGGGGAGAAGTAGTATTAATTCTCTATGATTTACATTTAGCATAGATGTATTTTTAAATAACTCATAGTCTATACTTGTAATCTTTGTTTAAAGATAAAGCTAAACTAAGCTAAACTCAAATCAAAGGGAATCAACACTACTTCTCTCCCTTTAACATCATCCAAAAAGAATACTTGTATTCGACCACTTTTGACTTTTAACCCAAAAAGAACACATTTATTAATCCTTGTTGAGTGGCATAGATCTTGTTTAAGATTTTATGAATGATGCCTATATTTTCATATAAGTACTTAATGACCATTTAAATATCTGTTATGGACATAAGGATTGAGCCATTGTTATTTGAAATGACATAGGAGGTCGATTGTAAGTCCTTTTTTGGCAATAACAATTGGCTAGAAATAATTGAAAGGAGTTAAAAGGCTTTTACTTATTAAGAAGCTGATGATATTAAAGGACCTTTGGCTTAAAAAAGGAGTTTTGTTGGGTGGAGATAGTAGATCAATGTCATCAAAAATCAAGATAGAAGGGAGAGTACAAGTTAATGGTTTTTACGTTTTGAGAATTTTGTAATTTCTAGTCATGGATGGGCTTAGTTTCATTAAAGAGTTTGCTCGTTTCTTGGTGCACAATTATTTGTGTTGCTTTAAGAAAGGAGAATGATGGATTGCTGTAGAGCAGTTAAAGGCTTAGCATTAAGATTTATAGATAAATAAAATGAAAATTAAATGACAATGACTTTACAGGAACATGAAATATTTTAATTAAAGGGGAAAAAAAGAGTTATATATGTAATATAAGAAGATTTTAACAACATCCAAAATAAGAGTGTGTACTAAATGAGAAAAAATTTTGGAAAGCCATAGAGGCCTTGAATGGATGTTTAAGTTATACATAAGACAATTCTAATATGTATGAGATGGCAAAAATAACAACCCAATATGGAAAGAAATTACTGGTATATCATGGACAATAAAAGTAATAATAATCGAAGCTATATGCCACACTTACGACAATTTTTGTGTATAAGTTGACAAAAATAACAATAATTAGTTGATAAAAAAAATTGAGTTGTTATGGTCAACTTTTATGTAACCAAAAAAGGTTGGTAATGAATACCTAATATAGGTAACAAATAATTGGTAAAGTATGGTCAATAAAAGAAATAATTATGATACTTAGTAAAAAAAAAAGATTTAATTGGAGTTGATATAACCATGTTTATACAATAAATGATATTTAATTGATACCAATTTAAGAAACAACCATTTTGACAAAGGATTGAATGCATCTTAAGCCATATGAAGAAAAAAAGGAAAAGCAAAAACATATTTGATTATGCACATATGTGAACTAAAATGCATGAATGAGAGTCTAAGTTATGTCTACCATTCCTAGATGTTCTTTAATACTTAAGAATCTATCCTAACTTAAAGGCTTCATAAAGATGTGTACAAGTTGATCACTTATACTTATAAACTTAAGAATAACATTCCTTTTGAGTGCATGATCTTAAATAAAATGATACCTAAGATCTATATGCTTGGTTTTAGAATGATGAATGAGGTTTTTGTGAGATTTATGGCATTAATATTGTCATATAATATAAAACCTTTAGAAAAATCCAACTTGAAGTGCTTAAAAATTTGCTTAATCCAAACGAGTTGTGAGCAATAAATGCTTATTGCAAGGTCTTCGACTTTAACCATTGAAAGTGATACAAAATTCTACTTCTAACTAAACCATAAAACTAATGCATCACCGAAGAGTCGACAAGTATTAATGATACTTTTCCTATTAAGTTGATCATTAGCCTAATTAAAGTTTAAATAACCCATAAGGTTTATCATTTTTCCTTTAAAGTACCAAAAGTCTAAACTAGTAAACCCTTTAATGTAATAAAGTACCCTTTTCAATATAACTAAATGTGACTTTTAAGGTGATGATGGATAAAGGGCACACAAACACACAATAAATATAATGTTTGGTCTACTAATAGTAAGATAAAATAGGCTTTTAATTATACCTTGATATAGTTTCTTATTTACCTTTTTACCAATTTCATCTTTACCAACCTTTGTGGATGTTGGCATTGGTATACTGTAAGGTTTTAAATCCTTAATTCCAAACTTTTTTTTCTATATTTTTCTTACATATATTGTTAGGCTAATGAGAATACTATCTATTTATTGCTTGATTTGTGGGCTTAAGAAGAAACCAAGTTTCCTTATTATGCTCATCTTAAATTCCTTCTTCATTTAAGAAGTGAGTTTCTTACACAAAGAATTATTAGTGACATTGAAAATAATATCATTAATATAAATTTGTACAATTAATAAATCTTTATCTTTTTTTTTTGTGAATAACATAGTGTTTACCTTACCTTTTTAAAATTCCTTTTGAATAAAAAATAAGTTTCTTAGATCGAGCTTGACCAACTTGTTTTAATCCATATAAAGCTTTAGAAAACTTAAATATATGATTAGGAAATTTAGTAGTCTTAAAATCAGGAGGCTATTTAACAAACATTTCTTTTATAATAAAATCATTAAGGAATGCACTTTTCATACCTATTTGATATAATGTGAAATTCATGAAAGATGTATACGCTTGTCTTGATTGCATCCCTTAATTGATAGTTTAACCTTATTTTAAAGTATCTTCCCATTCTCATCTAATTTGTTGCAAAACACCTACTTGGTGCTTATGATAAGGTGGTCTTTAAGTTTAGGGACTAAGGTGTATACATAAGTCTTTTTAAATTGTTTTAATTCATCTTTCATAACATACACCTAATGTTTCTTCTATATGTTTGGGCTCAATTTGTGAAATGAGTGCTAAGTTAGTGTTAAAGTGCCTAAATGATGACATAGTCTTAAGAGGATTAGAAATATTACTGATGATTTGATATTGGAATGATTTATTGGCATATTTCCCCCCTTTGACACCTTGTGAATCACATTTTGCAAGTTACCCAAACTTTCAAAGATTGAATCATTTGGGTCGAGTTGCTCTTTCTTAGTACTATCACTATTATTTTGTGTTTCTTTACTTAGTGAATTAGTTAAAATTGCCCTTATATTTTCTAAAGCATCTTCTTTTTACAAGTTAAAAGGGTTTGTTTTATCAAATTTAATATGCATGGACTTTTTTACTACCAATGATTTCTTATTGAAAACTCTATTTGCTTTGCTCAAGGAAAAGTATCCTAATAAGATACTTTCATTAGTTTTTGAATTAAGTTTTCCAAGATTGTCTTTAGTATTCAATATGAAATACTTACATCCGAAGATCTTAAAATAATTGATTTGTGACTTTCTTCAGTTCCACAACTCATAGGGGGTTTTTTTGAGTAAGGGATGAATTAGAACCTAATTTGACACATAACTTGTCATATAGATAGCTTCGACCTAAAAATATTTAGACAAGATAAACCTATTTAGCATTGTCCAAGCCATCTTTTGTAAGATTTTATTTTTGCATTCAACCTCCCAATTTTGTTGAGGCAGTTTTAGGGTTAAAAAAATATAAAAAATTTCTTATGCATCACAAAATTTTTTAAAGTTCTCATTCTTAAATCCCTTTCCATAATCATTTTTAATTGAAGTGATGAAGCATCCCTTCTCATTTTACAACTATTTGTAAAATCTCGCAAATGATTTCAATGCCTTTTCCTTATAAGCCAAGAATAAGACAACCTAGTGTAATTATTTATTATGAAAAATGCATAATTCTTATTGCCTAAAGTAAAGACTATAGATGAACTAAAAAAACCCATATGCAATAATTAAAGAGGTTTGGTAGTAGACAATGTCTTGTTACTCTTAAAATAGCTTTTCACCTATTTGCCTATTTGACAAGCATAGTAAAGTTTATCTTTTTAAAACTTTAGATTAGGTAGCTTTATCACAAGATTGTGGTTATTCAGTTTTGATTGTAATTTCATGCTTATGTGTTTTAAGTGCATATGCCATATCTGAAACTTTTCACTTATAGAAGTTAAACACTTGATATTTTGGTTAGTAAAAAAGTAAAGATTAATAATATAAATATTATTACATCTATTTGCAATAAACAAAGTTTCATTTGTTTAGGAATAAAAAATAACACATACATTAGACATAAAAGAAACTTTGTAACTGTTATCATAAAGTTGGCTAATACTAAGTAAATTGAATTTAAGATGATTACCTAAGGAGACATTATTAATAATAGGAAAACTTCCCTTACCAACTTTTTCAATACCAATTACCTTATCTTTGACATTATCTCTAAAATTTTTTGCATTGTTGGTCATATCTCTTAAACATTCATTATTCAAGTACCATTTGTTTTTCTTCATCAAATTCTTCAAACATACCTAAATATATTTTATCTAATTTTAGGTAACTATATTTGTTTGGATCCTTTTAAGTAAACTTAAGTATTTCTTACACTATCATGAAAATTTCTCTTTACAAATACTTTTTCTAGTGTTGTATGTATAAATCATATATCTAAAATTACCATAGTAATAATATCTAAAATGATATTTCTTATGTGAGAATGAATGTAATGCTTTTATGAACTTGTGTATATAAGGTTGAGATGCATGAGAAATGGTTCTACCTAAACCAATATATGCATGGTGGCTATGCCAAAATGATTTTCTAGTCAAATAATAAGGTGCTCCATGTTGTTATGATGCATATCTAAACTTAAATGCTGATTTTTACTTTTAAAGGATGCATGTGACTTTATGTAAGTACTTATATCTTGTACTTTATATGAATGATATGAGTGAATAATGCCTGATCCAAATTTATCATTGATTAATCTTCAAGGATAAAGTATTAAGTTAAGCTTTTCTTTCCTTTTAACAAACTTTCAGAGAGAATTTTAGAGATTTTCATTTTCCCTTTTTAGATGAAAGTTTTTCTATTTTAACTTGTTTAAAGTAACATCATATTTTTGTTTGTGCATTCAAGTATGTCAATCATCTTAATATTATCACACGAGTTATAGTTAAAGTTTGTCTCGTCCTTTCTCATAAAGTACATGTAGTTTGTTTCATCATTAGAGGAGTCATTGTCTAAAAAGCTAGAATCATCCTAAGTGGCCTTATAAGCTTTCTTGGTTGCCTTTTTGCCATTTTTCTCATTAGTGCAAAATACTACAATGTGTTCAAATTTGTTACACTTGTAATGAACAATTTTCTTTTTTTGTTGTCCATCATTTTTGGTTGATTGCTTGAATGACTTTCTACTAGGTTGTTTTTCTTCTTTAAAAATTTAGCAAATTTTTATACAAGTGTCATAAACTCTTCTTAATCTTGTATACTAAATGAATTATCACTCTTATTGTCTTCTTAATCATCTTTGATTGCTTTTCTAATCTAGGTGGAGGACTTAAAAGTTATGCCTTCCTTTTTCTCCGTGGCTTTCTTTTTGAATGTCATCTCATACATGGGTAATGAATCCACCAATTCATTCAAAGGCAACATTTTCTAGTCCTTTGATTTGGAAATTGCAATCATCTTTAGGTTCAATGATTACAAGAGTGATTTGAGAAATTTCTTGATAAATTATACATTATCAAGATTTTTTCCAATATTTTTCAATGTGTTAATAATGTTAATAAATCTCAAATACACTTCAATAATGTTCTTATTATTGCTTATTTCAAATAATTCATATTATGCATAAGAATATTAACCTTAATGTTCTTGACTTGTGCGATTCCCTTGTATGCCAATACAAGATTGTCTCATATCTTTTTAGCTGATTGAAAAGAAGAGATACAGTTATATCCATCTAGGGTTATGGTGCAATAGAGTAAGTATTTAACTTTGAAATTAAGATTTTAATATTTGAAATCTTTTGAGATGTACCCTTTCTCAGTTTTATCATGATGACTCCATTCATAATATTGGTAATTCTCTTAGGACTTTAAGAAATGATTGGCCAAACACTATAGTTATAACATTAAAGGTAGACAATCATTTTATTTTTTCAATACCTAAAATTTGTATCATCAAAAATTGGAGGTCTGAGAGAGTTATGGCCCTTGTGTGACATATAATTATAGAAACACTCATATACACAAAAAAGGAGTGAATAGGGAGAGAGAGAGAGAGGGAGAGATTATAGTTTTTTATATCTTACATTTATAAGATGAAAGCCTTTGGAAGAGGCAACTACCTAAATAATGGAACAATTCAATAAGGAACAATTGCTCATTTAAGATGGTCTCCTCAATTGCCCTAACAAATTCTTTATATTTTTTACTCTTTAGCAATTTTTAGATCATTGTATGACTTTATCTTCACTTATTAGTTTGGTAGGCTCTAAGTCTTCGCAAGCAAATTTCACACTAAATAGTTAATTTTTTTCTTTTAATAAATTTCTTCCCATTTAATTTTCTTGTAAAAAAAATTAAAATAAAATAATAGTATAATAAGATCTGCCTATAAAATGAGTAATAAGAGTAGTTATTCAATAACCACAAGATAACTTGACTTTTGAAACTTCACCTATAAATTTCTTTTTTGTAAATTTTATTCTTTTCTTTTTATGCTTTATTTTGTTCAGCATTTATCAAGTAATAATGATGACCTCACATGTATAATTGATAATTGAATTGGGCTGGTATGAATTTTGATTTGTTCACTATAAAAAATTTTGCTAAAAAAGCATATAAGTTTATCTTAACAATATGGAGTCCAACCACCTAAAAGGAAAATTTAAAAGGATAAAAAGAATATTATTACAAGAATATTTTTGTAAGTATATTAATAAATGCAAGGTTTCTTTCCTTTATTAAAGATTAAGGTTTAATAAGGTTAAATGGAAGGGAAGTCATAAATCTATTTGCACTATCGTTAAGATTTAGGATTTATTAATGAGTTATTGGCTTAGTATCCAATATTAGGCCTATTTTAGGATTTCTTCCCTTTCTTTATATACCTCTTTTTATGTAAATAGACTAAGTCCACCATATAGTGATGGTTATATATGGATGGAAGAGAAATTATAAATTTATTCACATTATCATTGGGATTTAAAATTTGTTAATAGGTTCTTGGCTTGGTATTTAATGTTTGATTTGTTGTAGGATTTCTTTCCTTTATCCATACACCTTTTTCTAGGTAGATAAATTAAGTTTACCATATAGTGATGGTCATATATAGATAAAAGAGAAGCCATATATCTATTTGCATTATTGTTAAGATTTAGGATTTATTAATGGGTTCTTAGTGTCTGATATCTGACTTTTTTTAGGGTTCCTTTCTCCATACCCTTCCTTTTATGTAAATAAATCAAGTCCACCATATGGTGATGGTCCTATATAGATGGACGAGAAGGATTTAGGATTTATTAATAAGTTACTGGCTTGGTATCTAATTTCCAGCTTGTTCTAGGATTTCTTACCTTTTTCCATACCAATTCCACCATATGATAATACTTATATATAGATAAAAGAGAAGTCATAAATCCATTTGCATTATTGCTAGGATTTAAGATTTATTAATGGATTCTTGGCTTGATATAGTATCCAACCTGTTTTAAGATTTCTTTCTTTTCTCCATACACCTCTTTCTATGTAGATAGACTAAGTTCACTACATGATGATGGTTATATATAAATGGAAGAGAAGGATTTAGTATTTATTAATGGGTTACCAACTTGGTATCTAAGAATTAGTTTGTTTTTGAATTTTTTTCCTTTCTCTATACACCTCTTTCTACATAAGTAGATCTAATCTATTGTATGATAATGGTCATATATAGATGGAAAAGAAGTCATAAATCTTTATCATCAGGATTTAAGATTTATTAATGGGTTCTTAACTTGATATTTAATATCTAGCTTGCTTTAGAATTTCTTTCCTTTCTCCGTACACTTTTTTCTATTTAGATAGACTAAGACACTAAAATTTTAGAAGGTGTTTGTTTTTATTATTTAGAGAATATTGTTGCTATTTAGTAATAAAATGTAGAATGTTAGTTTTTTAATAGATTTTTTATAAAGTTGTTATTTGGTAATAAACCCTTTGAAAAGTAATTTATATAAAAAAAATAATTTAAAACTATTTTTTAGATATAAGTTGTAAATGATATTTAATTTAAATATCCCAAAAATAATAATTTTATTATTTAATCTCTTTTTATTTTTCATAATAAATAGAAATTATAATTAATAATTTTATTAATTAATAATAATACACGACTTCAATTTAAATAAAAATATTATTTTATTTTATTCTTTAAAGATAATAAATAATAATAATAATTAGTTATTAGTAATTATAACAATCAAATAAATTAAATAGAATATTAATTTTTTAATTTATTATTATTATATAAAATTAAAAATATATTTAAATAATTATAATAATACAATCTAATACTCTTAAAGTTGAACATATAAGCTCTAATGCATTTTGATTTCCATTTAAGATATGGTGTGTCATAATTTAACTGATTTAGTTAACTGCATAGTTGATATAATGGATCCCCTAATAAACTTTCATATCTCTCCGTCAAGTCAACATATTTAGGAAAGAAATCCACAGTTGCCCTTGCAGCAAAGCACCTCGGCAGAGAGCGGGCAATAAATAGAATTTTAAGTCACTTTCAAGAATATAATAGCTAGACTTTGGAGAGGCTCATTGCACGAGTCTTTGCATATATTGAGAGAACTAATATAGATGGATTTGTTGGGCCTGCTTGTAGGACTCTCTATCTTCTTTTGTGTGATTTACAAGTGGAATGACATAAGGTACGGGAGGAAAGGCTTGCCCCAGGGGACAATGGGGTGGCCTCTTTTTGGTGAGAGCATGGAGATCTTCAAATATGGACCTGATTTCATGAAAAAACAAAGGACAAGGTATGCCTTTCGTGGTACATGTATTTTCCTGTCTTTTGAACCTCTTCTTGTTATATATTCTTGTTGCACTTAAATCCATTAACTAAGTCTTATTTTCTTGCAGTCTTCTTTGTTTAGTGCTTGTTACTTAAATTGTCAATCTGCTTGGAAACAATCTACTTTCTCTTTAACTCTCTCTAGGGAAGCACATGCATAGCTAGAGAGGCTAAAAGGAGATGGATTGGCATGTAAATTTCTTTTCTAGTGCAAGTGGTTCATGATTCTTTCCCTCTCAAATGGGCGACAATCAGTTCTTTTGTTCATCCAAATCTGCTCCTTCTTCATGATTCAGTATAGGCACATGTATAGTTTTGCCAAAGGAGCCAACTTTCAGTTGGGGTCTGCCCATTATCCATATCCATTGTTATGGACGCAGAAGATTTGTTTCATGAGACTGCATGAAAATGCACCCTGATATCTGTTCTCTGAATTTTCTTCCCCACTCATGTCCTTTTTTTATCAAAATTAAATCCAATTAAAACCATTTTCCTTCTGGCAGTTTCATTTTTTGTCAAATAGATGTCCAAGTACTATTCATTGTGGAGCAAAATGATACATAGTGACTATCATTCTTCTGTCCTGATAGGTATGGAAGCCTTTTCAAGACACACATGTTGGGCTCTCCAACAATTATTTCCATGGAACCTGAGCTCAACAGATACATCCTTTTGAACGAAGGAAAAGGACTTGTTCCCGGCTATCCCCAGTCCATGCTGGATATAATAGGCAGAGAAAACATCGCCGCTGTGCAAGGTTCTGCCCACAGATACATTAGAGGATCAATGCTGTCTCTCATTGGCCCTCCCATGATCAAGGATCACCGGTTGCAACAAATCGACGAGTGCATTCGATCCTTTATTGCGAACTTGGAAGGCAAAACCATTGATATCCAAGAAAAATCTGAAGAGGTCTTAGTCCCTGTTGATATATCCTGTAGTTTATGAGTCTTAATACCATCTACTTCAATACATTACATGTCATTGTTTTCATAGATAGGTTGTCTGAATGTTGACAAAAGATGAGCAGTCCATAATCTCCAAAATTAATCTACGAGGAGAATGTTTTCTTAGGCAAGCTTAAAATCCCATAATAATTTAGAAGAAGTGCAGCGATCGGAAGAGTTCATATGTTGCTATGAATCACCATTTGATGTGCATTTAGTTTTATCACACATCGTAGTCGAAAGTGACCTTCAAACAAATGAAGTTGCAGTGATTCCGCTTGTAGTTTTCCATTTTCTTTTTAATACCTTGCGATTGGCATAACAAAAAATATGATTGGAATTTGAACTTGATGTAAGCTTTTGGAATTCACTTATTTTTCTTCTTTTCCCCAGATGGCTTTTCATGTAGCCTTCCATCAGATTTTTGGTGGTGAATCATGTCTGACTCATTACAAGAATCTCAAACAATCATTTGATAAGCTAGTGAAGGGAACATTGTCGCTGCCCATCAATCTTCCAGGCACAGCCTACCATAAAGGGTTGCAGGTATTTCAATTGAAGCTTAATCTCATCTTGACAACACCTTTTCATTTTATAAAATATTTGGCAATTTCAGAGAACAGTTGACAAATGTGGAGCTGAGATTGCAATTTTTCAGGGAAGAAAAGAAGTTATCAAGTTCCTGAGACAAATTGCCGATGCAAGAAAAGCTACTCCAACAATCCACAATGACATTCTTGGCCAGCTTTTGAGGAATGACGAAAGCACCAAATACCATTTGAGAGATGATCAACTATTAGATCAAATCATTTCAATCCTGTATTCAGGTTATGAAACAGTCTCAACTACTACTATGATGGCCCTCAAATATCTCCACGACCACCCTAAGGCTCTTCGAGAACTTAGAGTGAGCCACAGTTTCAATTTCAAGTCTCTCAAATTCCGTGAACTATGCTGTTATAGTACATATTCATTTTCTTTTGTTCTTTCTCTACCTTGCTTTTGTGCAATTAGGATGAGCATTTCAGAATCCAAGAAGTGAAAAGGGAACAGGAGCCAATTACCTGGGATGACTACAAATCCATGAGCTTTACTCGTGCAGTAAGCTGTTTGCATATGATAAACATCGATCCTCTTTGTTGCATTTTCCCATGATAACAAATGTTGTCTTAACCTGTTGTCTCTTCACGGAAGTGCAGGTGGTTTTTGAGACCTTAAGACTGGCCTCAGTTGTTAATGGTCCGTTGAGGAAGACAGTTGCAGATATTCAATTGAATGGTACATTGACTTGGAATTTTTGTTTTACATTAATCTACTGCCTCCATCCAATGTCAAGTTTGCCTGGATACTCACATAGCAACATAACTCTGATGGTTTTGATGGATTCTTTTCAGGGTATATCATTCCAAAAGGATGGAGAATATATGTTTACACAAGGGAGACTAACTATGATCCACTTCTCTATCCAGAGCCTTTTACCTTCAATCCATGGAGATGGCTGCAGGTAAATGTGAAAAAAATTCTTGCATGGGTTAGATTACGTGAAGCTTATGTGAAAGAGGTGGACCCAAGATTAATTATTCCTAAATGTTACTTTAATTTAACATCCTCTCCTTCTCTCTCTCTCTCTCTCTCGATATATATATATATATATACAGTAGGCTACAATTTCATGAGAAGATTCATGACATTGCATGACAGGATAAGCAATTGGAGTCCAACAACTACTGTTTCTTGTTTGGAGGGGGAGGCAGACTGTGTCCAGGAAAGGAATTGGGCATAGTCAATGTTGCCACATTTCTTCACTATTTCGTCACACAATACAGGTTGTTCTCCTCTCTATTCTGTCCACTGCTAGTGTACATGAATTTCTCTCAAACAAAGAGTTCCTCATTTAATATTTGTCACCCTTTACAATATTTCGTTTTTCGTCTAATATGCGTTGATTGAGATGCATTATTAATGCAGCTGGGAGGAAGTAGGAGGTGAAGAAATAGTGAAATTCCCTAGAGTTGAAGCTCCAAATGGACTGCACGTAAAGGTGTTCAAGCCGTAAAATTGTACCATGGATATTGCTTCCTGAAACAAGCCCTTTATTCCTGTATTCGTTGAACCCACCCAGCCAACTAATGGATGTGGCCCAAATTTAGAGATATCCACGGTGGAAGTGATACAAGTTCTTGGAATGTTGTTAGTTCCAAAGCTGCCCCCCACCCATTTTATCGCATTTCTTGATTCCCATCATAATAATAATAATAATAATAATAATAATTTGAACATTATTAATGCTAAAACTATAAAAATTTATAATCAATGATATGAATATATATAAAAGAAAATTTCAAATAAATATAATGATTAAATTTAATTTTTACTTCATTATATTGTCTGCATATCTTTTGGGTTTTGGAGAAATCAAAACTCGCTCAGTTATCTCACCGTAACGAGAAGGAACATTCTTACCTTAACCATTCCCTCTACTACTAAATCTGGTTATTGTTCCTTTGGTTGTGAAGTTTTATAACTATTTCTTCATATTTTTCTCGGACCTTCTCTTATTGTTGAAACGCTTGTTCAGACAACCAATTTTTCCATCATACTCCAACTGAGTTTTATTACGGATATTTTCACTTTTTCTTTTTATTTTCGATATAATTTTTTTAAATATTATCTTTTTATTTTTTATTTAACAAACAAAAAGTGTAGTTAATAAAAAATAACATTTTTTTCACAGAAAGCAACTTCTGTTTAAAATAAGTAGAAGTGATTTTTCCTGGACATTACGGCAAGTAAGGAAGAGAGAGAGAGAGCAAGTCATTCTAGTTTTTATCATCATTACGATAAATTTTTTTTTCACTTAGTATCAAAATTTATTTTATTTTGTGAAAAATTAATTAAAAATTTTTTCTCATTTATAATAATAATAGTTGATTTGTGTTAAAATTCTTGATTCTATCATTCTAGTTTTTCTTTGTAATATGTTAAAAAAATTTCAATAATACAACTAAATAATAGAAAATAATTCATTTTTTATAATTTTTTTAATAAATACTTTTTATAGATAAAAATTTTTCTAACAAATAAATGAAATTTTGTTAAAAAATAATTCATCTAGGGAAAATGCTTATTGAGAAAAATTTTTTTGTGAAAAAATATTTTTTCTGACTTTAGTTGTTGCAAAGTAAAATTAAAATGATAAAATTGAGAATTTTGATATAAATTATTATTATTATTATTATAAAAATATCTTTAACTAATTCCCCACAATATATATAGAATTTGACATTAAATATATATATATACAAAAAAAAAAAAAAAACCTTACTGTGGTAGTGATGAAATTGATTTGCAATCAACGACCAGCAACAACTAAAAGGAATGAAGAAGTTGATCGATAACAGACAAAATTAGCAATAATTCAAAAGTGATTCTTTTGCTCTCTAATTTGTGCTCTCTTTTCCCCCCACCAATCATAATGTTTGTTAAAAATGATGCCAACTTGTTTTGAGTGTACGTCATTTTTAATAAAATAGTTGTTATTTTTTATTGAATCTATAATTATTTTTTGTTATTTATATTATTTTAATCTGTCAAATATAAAAAAAAAGATAAAATTTATAAAAAGATATTTTATCGGAAACAAATTGACGCATAGTCTAAAAGCAAGTTCCAAGGCAAAAACTAAAACGGAGGCCTTCAAAATATGTTTAGGATTAATGGGATTGAAAATTTATTAGTATATCGTCCCACGATTTCAAAATGAACAACTCTTCACATGTCTCATTCACGGCAATCAAAGAAAATTTATAGAGAGAGAGAGAAATATAGAACTTAGTGTGAAAAAAAAATGATATGGTAGTATATTTATAAAGTTAAAATTTGGAAAAAAAAAAAACCGAAAATGGGAGGGAAATGGTTGCTGCTGAGTTTTAATAATTTAACATAAATTTTATCAATAATGGAAAATAAAAAAATTTAATCTAACTACAAACTAAAACTATAAAACAGGAAAAATATTAAGGTGGGCTGATGACTAGATTGTAACTTCCTTAACTAAGAATTATAGCATTACAGAAAAAAAGAAAAAGATAGAATTTTTTTTAATAATAAGATATAATATTTTTCAAATACTAAATTTTTTGGTATCTCTCTCAGGTTCAAGAAATTTTTTTGTGAATGTATTACTCTCAACTTGGGCCATTTGCATTTTTATAGGATTAACAAAGTGAAATTTAACACAAGGTGTTTAGAGTGATTTGAGATACTTTTGACTGTAACTATATAAAAAGAAAAAGGCAAGAACCAAAGTAAACGGTAAAAAATAACTTCAGAGTATCATCTTTGGCCAACTATTTCTCCCTAGCTTTCTCTGTGACAGTACAAGTGAAAAAAACAACAATGTATATGAGATATCTTTTTCTCAACTTCACCATGGCAGCAAATAGAGCCCAATTTGCTTAGTTGAAATCTTGTTCTACTAGTTAGTGTTAAAAGTTTAACGAGTTGTAACAGTACTCTGAACAAACAAATGATTTTATTAAAGACCACATTACATATTATAAAGGTACAAAAAATACAAAGAGATAGTAAATTCATAATAAAAAGGAGGCCTATAGTCACATAACCAAATCTCAAGTAAATCCAAGTTCAAGTCTACCCTAACTTTATATCGATCTAGCTTAGCCCAAATTAAAGCCCACCTCCAAGTGTCTTCTAAAAGTTCATAAAGTCAAAGATCCCTAGTCAAAGGTTTAAGTTAGAATGGAACTAAAGGACGATCAAACTCCCACAAAAAGCCAAAGAGATTATTTAGAACTAATTAAGAAGAAATCATTATCATCAATCAACCAATCACAATTGATCTTATCATTAACCAACCAATTACAAACCAATAATATTTACAAGAGAGGTTTTTAAAAAGGCAACTTGCTCTTTGAAAATAAAAAAAACAACGAGGCACATGAAGAAAAAGAAAAGCAAACTTCCATCAACCCAATCGACTAACACAAATCAACAACGAAGAGCTTTAATTGAAGCATAAAGCATTCTCATTGATAGTGATTGCCAAAAGTTCACCTTTGAACTAGTAAATAATTACATGATAGAAGGCGACAAATCAATAGAGGAGTAGTAACATCTCACCATCAAATACTTAACTAAGAAGCAACAAAATAGAATGTTTTATGCCAAAAAGCATTCTTTTGACAAGCAAACAACTACTTACACATTAGACTCAGTGAGAGTGTGTGTGTGAGAGAGAGAGAGAGAGAGAGAGAGCTTAGGAGGGGGGATGGGACGGGGGGAGGGAAGGCACTAGGGCAGCCTAGAGAAAGTAGATTTATACAAGAAGGGAAGGGTGAGAATACCAAGTGTTCGCATGGCTTGGTTACTATGTTTGGCAATTGAGGAAGCGTCCAATCACCAACAAGACACAGATCTCCATCCATCCATCCATCTCCCGTCTCTCCTAAATCCATTCATCCACTATAAAGTGTGTGTGTTGTGTCTTTGCCTCATGGGTGTGAATTGTGATAGCGACGTTTGCTTGTATCAGCTGTCTCTTTCAATTTACCTTGTTTAGCATTGCACCCACATAAGATGGAATGAGTCGACAGTTTCCCCCTCTCTTCACTATCTTTTCATGCCTTCAGCTTCTCGTGCATTTTAATTGTAGACGTGGCCCCACGGTTCCCTTCACCTATCATGTCATCAAATCCTAAATTTTTAATCCAATTTATTACTCAAGATCTTAACCTTCCTACCTATTTTGTCTATGCTAGTTGAAGTATAAACTATACGTTTTTGTGTTTCCTAATAGATGTTCCTCAATGTTCTCGTCATATAGGTATATAATCGGTTCCATGCATACCCGACGATATCAGTGAATTAAAATCTGTTTAAGGCTTGAAGCAACTTTACATCAAAGTATCATAAATTAAGAAGTTCAACGAGCCATATGTGCTCAACTTGTATAATGATAATATAATTATGCCTGGCTTTATTTTGGTTGAGTTTTATAACGCGGGTTGTGTCGAGGAGTCTCATGTTGTACGAATATTGAAGGCCGGGTTAGGATCGCAAGATTTAACGATTACTCATCAGACAACCTTGGAACAATTTGTATTCGTTGCTCAAATCCATAAAAAGGGTAGTAGAACTTGAAGGCAATCATTCCACCAATTTTGCTGGGGGGTTTACATATGCTACAATTAGCAGTTCGTATTATTGTGCCAAATTTGAGCGAGAGAATCACAACTTGCATAGATTAGCATTAATGAATGCACAAAGTGCCACTGGATAATTTAGAATGCTAATTTCTTAACTCCAAACAAAACAAAAAATAAAATAAAATAAAATAAAATAAAAATAAAAATAACTGTACACTCATCCATATATGTGGGTGCGCATGAGGTCCCATGAGAATTTGGTCAGTGTCTACGTTTGTCTAGTGTCTGAGCATCCAAGGTAGTCGTGCAAATAAAGTCAGTAAACTGCAAAATGCAGTGCAGCTGTTGACTGACTGGTATTAGTAAGCCAAGATCTTCTTTTTGGCGCTTTAGCCTCCTTTACTCCCACATAGTCCCATTATTCACTTCACAAGCGTGCACCTTCTTTTTGCATTCTGCACTAACATCTTCCTATTGTGTCTCCTTCTTCTTCTTCTTCTTCTTCTCTGAGAAACTATGAACCTAGAAGAGAAAGTCACAATGGACTTGGTTCCACCACCATCTGATCATCTTTGCTACATCCGCTGCAACTTTTGCAACACCGTGCTCGCGGTAATTATGTATAGCTTACTTGATCCCACTCTCTGTCTCTCTCTCTCTCTCTCTCTCTTTCCCGAGATATATGTATATATATATACATATACATATAGAAAATGATTAGAAAGCAAAAATATGCATGTTTATGGTGTTCCATACTTTTTAACTTTCGTTTGTTATGTGTCCCTATCATTTTGTATGGTTTCATGGTAAAAATCAAAATCTATCAAAGAAAGGGGCAGGTTACGGGGTGATGGGTCCCTAATCCATTGATTTGTCCATTATTTGATGATCAAGGAAAGGTTGCTTTCTGTCTTGCATATATAGCTATAGACAAACTAGATGTTTTTTTCCTTTTTTTTTTCTTTTGTTCTTTCCTTTCATGAATTGCCTATACGCTCAGTCTCGCAATGGGGGGTGGGGGGACTAGAGACCGAGAAAAGAATTTAAGGAAGGTTATAGCTTGGTGTACTTTGTTATTGTATTTCTTACGTTTGCTCTTGTCATTTTGGTTCTCTTGTTGTTGTGTGTAAGGTTGGGATTCCATACAAGCGGTTGCTGGACACTGTGACAGTGAAATGCGGTCATTGCAGTAACCTGTCTTTTCTCACAGCAAGACCTCCACTCCAAGGTCAATGTCTTGATCACCACCAATTGAGTCTTCAGGTTTGTCTCTAGTCTCTGCACTGCATATGAATATAAATTAACAGAACCCATCCAACCATGCTAGAAGAGGCTAAGAAATAAGAAGGAAAAGATAAACAGACTAGTCCCCAACTTGCACATTTTCTCTTTCTTTTTTTTTTTTTTTTGTTGTTGTTTCACAAGCAAGTTAACTAATGAAAAATGACATCTTTTATTTTGGCACTTATTCTTCTAGGATAATCAGTTATATATTGTTTTTACCAATAATGCATAGGTTTTGTAGGCAATGCCCTTGTACAGTCGAAGGATTAACAGTGGTACATTAATTTTTCCTCCATATTCTTCATTGTCGGTATTAGGACTATAGCATGTATTCCCCCGTCCAAAAGAATGAAAACAACCCCAAAAAAATTAAATTTATAATTTGATATCGTTAGCAAACAAGGGGAAAACAACGCCAAGAGAAAAAAAAAAAAAGAAATTTATAATGGGCTATAAATTGTTAGCAAACAAATGGATTAGAAGTTAATTAGTGATGAAATGCTTCTTTTTTTAAAGCAGCAGAATTGGGGTTTATGCACGGATTTCAGGAGGGGCCAATCTTCATCATCATGCTCGTCCACAACTACTAGTGAGCCATTGTCACCCAAAGCACCCTTCGTAGTGAAACGTATGTGATGGCAAACGCACTGTCATTTCCTCATTTTTTTTTTATAAGAACAAAGCTATTTAGCCCAACTAACTTATCCAAAATTCACTAAGCGGATAAGCCCTTCAGTGAAATTGGATGAGTTTTGAGAAACTTGCTCGGACTAAATAGCATTGCTCTTTCTATAAAACCATTAAACAACTTATTCATGCGGTGTTTGCTTCATTTTCTTGAAACTTTGCGGGACGTTTTTGCAGCACCCGAGAAGAAACACCGACTTCCTTCAGCCTACAATCGATTCATGAAGTAAGAAAGACAAGATCTACCTAATTGATGTTTTGTTTTTGTGTGTGTGTGTGCGTGCGTGCGCGCGTGTGTGTGTGTAATTATATCACCGAGAACTATATATATGAATATAGAGAAGGTAATTATCCAACTTTTTTCCGGTAGGGAGGAGATACAGCGCATCAAAGCTGCCAATCCCGAGATACCACACAGGGAAGCATTTAGCACAGCAGCAAAAAATGTACATTATCCATTTCTTTATTTGGTTCATTTTTTTTTCTCATTTTCTTGCGCTATGTCTTTGAGTTGGTTAGCTGTTTATTCTATTATCTACTGTCTAATATAGCTTCTGGGTTATAGTGGGCAAGGTACATTCCAAACTCGGCTGCCGGACCAGTTTCTGGGAGCATTAACAATGTAATTTAAACGGTTCCATTCCTCTTCTAGTTAATACATTTAAGGTCTAGTTATACTCCTTAAATATTTATTTCCTTTAGGGTTCATATTTTGCAGGAATGAACAACATTGCAGGCCATGGGACCGGCAGAACTTTAGAGAGCAGTTAGGTTCCCGAGTGAACTCCAAGTCACAAACTTAATTGATTTCATAATTTTGCCCCCTGTTAAATGGTTTGATTATCCTCGTTCGTGAACGGCTATGCATGAGAAATTTGAATTAGGTAGTGCATTAAGATTACTATCAATTCGCTTTCATGTTGCGTGAATTTGCTTGGAGTACTATAATATATGGTAAGTAGGTTTTGTTTTTTGATCGAAGCTACAAATTATGTGTTATTGTGTTAAGTTTATGCCAGGAACTTATTTGACCGTGATGAGTTCAAAATATGCTACTTAGATGTGTCAAAATTTAACTCAATCTAAGGATTTGATCTAAATATATCCAAATACTAAATTCTAAATTTTAAAATAATTAAATTTAAATTCACACAAATTGATTTGAAAAATTCAATCTTCTCATCGAAAATCGAACATATTTTAAAAAAAAAAAAATTATGAATTGATATCTCATTATATTTTTACATATTATATATATATATATATATATATATATATAAGTATATTATTTTATTTTTATATATATACAACTATATATATATATATATTATATTTAATTTTTAATTAATTATATATATTTAATTGATTTATAATAGCATTAGATTATTAGATTATTAAATTTAAACAATTATTAATTTTTATTTTTATTTTATAATATTTTAAAAATTTAATTCACATATATGCATATATATTATATGCAAAAATGTGTATTTTTTTTCTTGAATGCATACTTTTTACACACACACATATTTGTATACATATATTTTAAAAATTATAAATATATATGTTACATATAATATATTTGTATAATTTTCATACAAATTAATATGCAAAAATTTAAAGAAATAAATAATAATATACTCGACTTTTTTTTTTTTTTGTTTGATTGGAATTTGAATTTGAAATTTTTAGCTTTAAAGATAATTTTAGTGCTAACTCATTGGTATATTTTCATTTATTCTAATATATTATAAAATAAAAATCAATGAAAAAGAAAAAAAAATAAAAAAAAATATATATATATATATTATTATTAAAAATTAACATGTTAACTTGAAAGTGACTCAAATTTGATAAGAAAATAACCTGAGTCGAAATGACTTGAACATAAAGTGATTTGATTCAAATTCTCCTGGCCCAAGGCGTTTTAACACCTCTCATGCTACTCCTCAGCTACGTTCACATATATACTGTTTATCGTATTGATCCAAAATTCGATTCTTGGGACAAATCACGAAAAAGCATTTTCCAGCTGTTAGGAATGAAAACCATATTCCTAAAACTTGCGAGTCCCCATTAATCCCATTAATTATATCTTATATAGACTAGTCTTATCAAGATGACTTGCAAAATGGAAAATCATATTATAAAGTTATGATGTTGTCTACATACCTCAAAAAGTAATCAAAGGGCAAGTTATTATGGACTTTCTTATAGATGTATTGGCTTTGTCTAACGAGGAGTTTACAAACAATTTTTTAGATAAAGAATTCTTCCACATTAAAACACCACCACCATAGATGATGTACTTTAATGGTGTCGTAAGACATGATGATGCTAGTGTTTATATGGTATTCATCACCCCTTAATAATAAGTGCCATTTTATACCTTTATCCTTGATGAGTTACACTTAAATAATATTGTTGAACACAAGGCATTAATTATTGACCTCCAAATGATCTTTCACATAAAGATTTCCAAACTAGAAGTCTATTGAGATTTGTAGCTCATTATCAATCAACTTTCTTGGTTGTACAATTTCAAGAAAAAAGATCTCTTGTCATACCATTAATATGCTCAACAGTTGATTGATGAATTTAAAGATACCACTTTAGAGCATATCTCTTAACAAGAAAATTTTCAAGGAAATGCACTAGATAACTTGACCATTTTGTTGGCTAAGTTAGAAATTTAGACTATGGTAATTACTATATGCTAAAAATAGGTTATTTCATAAGATGACAATAAAGGAAGTGAAATGACATATGTTATATATTTTTATCTTATTGAGACTAAGGATTAATATCAACCCATCATCAATTACTTATAGCATTAAAAACTCTTAAAGATTTTTGTCATGAAAAAAAGGTATAACATTAAGCTTTATATTTCATATACTTTAAAGACATTTTGCATCAAAGATCCTTTAATAGAATCTTTTTCTAATTCCTAAGCAATGGAGACGCAAAGTAAATTATTATAGAAGCACATTTTAGTATCTATTATGTGTATCAATATAAACCTAATTTGTAGTTTAAAATCAGTAGAATGGGCTACTATTGGCTAATAATGGTATGTGAGTTTATAAAGTATACTAATACTTGTCAAGTCTGTTAGTTTCATGTCATTTGCATACATCAGCCACCAAATGGGCTACTATTGGCTAATAATGGTATGCGACTTTATAAAGTATACTAATACTTATCAAATCTGTTAGTTTCATGTCATTTGCATACATTAGCCACCAAAGCTTTCACATCTAACTGTATCATCTTGACCCTTCAAAGCATAGGGTCTTACCTTAGTTGGACCTTTGCCAAAATCCTCATTAAGTTATATTTACATACTTGCAACTACAAATTACTTTTTGAAATGGCCAAAATGATTTCACTTAGATAAGTAAAGAAATAACATGTTGTTACCTTCATCTAAACTCATCTAATTTATCATTATAAAATTCCTTAATTCATTATTATTGATAAAGGAAATAGTTTTATAATAACTTAATAGATAAGCTTTGTGAGGAATCCCAGTTTAAAAAATACATGTAATAGAGACACATATTTCATATCCTCAGAAATATGTTAATTCACCACACAACTACGATAATGCAATAAGTTGAACTAAAAAATATACATTGTTGGATGCAAAACTAGAGGAATAGAGAAAAGTAAGCATAAAAGGTTGCCTTCACTATGGTCATCCTAATTGTTAACCATATTGATATTAGTTCCCCTTTAAATATTGTTGATAGTCCCATCTCTACTATAACCATATAAGCTAGTATCAGCATAATCATGACATTGTGCATTATAAATACTAGTCATTAAGATTTCACTTATTGTTATACAAAACTTATGATGTTAGCCAAGATTTTACCCTTACAAGTATTTCCACCTAAAAGGAATTTTATGTTATAGGGAAATAAAGTAGACTTTTAATGAAGGCAAGAAATGTTTTTCCTGAACTATTTCATTATGACTTTTCATTTTTTTTCAAACTATTATAAAAAGATTTTTCCTTTTTTCTAGAATTTTTTTAGCAAGACTCTTCATCTCTTCTCAAATTACTCCAACAGAGCTTCTCGCTCTTCCTAGTCTACCTAGGTGATGCTAATAAGTAAACAAAGTCCACTACCAATGATGCCACCGACATGACAATCAACAACCTAGTTGATTAAGAGATCTAGTTTAGACCCATAGAAATAGCCAACACAAATAAGTGCTAAGGCCAATCTTATCTTGATTAACACTAGTTATCTATATGTGTGTGTGTGTGTGAAAAAAGAGAAAAGAAATGAGAAATAAGAAAAGAGAGAGAAACCTTCAATTTAAAGACAAAAGATATATGCTTAGTGTGTAATGACTTATGTAGTATGTAATACTACTACCTTAGATTTCACAATATGCATTAACCACCAAATCCTTTCAACTCTTATGATGAAAAAAGACAAAAAGGAAAGGCCTATTTGATTATACATTTCCCATATCTTTAAATCTTGAGATACACACTTAAACTTGTTACCTCTCTATGTCATCCTTATGTCAATTGTCTACATTGTGAGAAAAGAGAATATGTCCAATCAATCATTAAACTTCCTTTTTCTAATGATCTTTAAATTAAAAATTCAAGCAAATCTATGTCCTTCATGGAGACAACATAGGTAAAACAAAACAATTGCATTAATGTTGCCCTTGAATTAAAAAATTAAATATCCTATACTGAAATGGATCTTGTTTATAGAAGAGACTGCTAATGTCTTAAGAGAAGTCACTAATGTCATGTATAATATTGGGCATTGCATGCTTAGCTTCACTCCTAAAATACTTCAAAGGGGGTAAATAATTGGCAAGCTAAGAATTATGTACAATATACACCAAAAAAAAAAGCAAACATAGTGCATCGTGCTAATTGCTTTGTTGTTCGTCTTAGGAGATATATGGCCATAGATGTACTCTTAGAGGTTAGTGACTAAACAAGTTTATAGGATTGTTAATGTTAATGGAAATTTTAATATTCTTGTATTTCTTAACAAGGCTATCAAGGAGGAATTCATTAAGTTATCTCATAAATTGTCCAAAAATTTATCGTAAATGACCTTATAAAGAAATTAAAGGCATGCCAAGAACTGTGAAAGTAAGAATCATTCTCATTGATAAGTCCTAGCATGGGTGAATAGACCATAAGGACTCAAAAGCCTCCAAAACTTAAGCTATAACATCTTGAACATTATGTCTATCACTAGATTGCATATGTCACTACAAATAAAAAAGTTTTAACTACTTTTATCAAGTTATGTATATCAAAATAAGCAAAAAAGTTAACAATAACTTATCATTTTATATTTACTAAGCTATTTTGAGTTGGTCTTTTAAGTTCTATGTTTGCTAGATCATTTTAATCTACTATTCAAGTCTCATACTTGTTGGATCTTTTTAAGTTGATCTTCAAGTTCTATGCTTGTTAAATCATTTTGACCTATACGTTAAGCCCAAGTTACCCTTAAACTAAAGGCATTTGTATACAAACAAATAAAAAGAAGATAATGTTAACCAATTTGACATGAAAAGTCAAGTCATCCTAAGTGTTATAACCGCTATATGTGTACGGAAGAACTAGTAAGGAAAATGACAATTTGTATTTGGTTAATGACATAAAAAAATAAAAAATAAAAAAGAAGAAGAAAAAGGAAAAAAAAAAGAAAAAAAAATGTTAACCTATTTGGCTTGAAAAGTCAAGCCATCATAAATGTTATGACCTTTATTATAATTTTGAAATCCAACTTAACACATACCCCAAAATAAGAATCAAGTGAATAAGTCAAGAATTTAACCATTGGGTCAACAATTAAAATGATAATTTAATACTTAGTTTTTAAAGAAATAAGGGTATTAAAACTTTAAAGATTAAGAAAAACTTTAGAGTTGCTTCAAGCTTAGCCTCAATCCTTAGACAACAACATTCATAAGCCTCTTTTTTACAATAAAACTCAAGCCCCTCTTTTTGTGTGCAAGCAAGCTTAGCCTCAATCCTTAAACAATAATGTTCATTAGCATTCCTTTTATAGCAAAACTTAAACCCCTTTACTTGTGTGTAAGCAATATGGGAAAAACTCCCAAAGAATGAAAATGTGTTACTTTCAATCCCATAACTAATGATGGGTGAGATGTCTAGCTATAAAATAATTTTAAATACAATTATGACAAAAAAAAAATTAAAACAAAGTTTTACTAATAAAATAATGTGAATAGTTAGTGATGAGTCCTAAACTATAAGACATAAACTTATGACATGCAAAATCAACAAAGGGCTAAGAATTGGAGGTGGTTTCCAACATTAGTATTACATTAATCAATGAAAATGAGAATGATAAACGAGGAACTCTAATAATAAGTTAGAGGGGAGATAACCCTTAAGGAAAGATTCTCTCGTTATTTATGTCCATGGAGGGGCCTTCGTTAATGGGTTTTTAATAACATCCCGATAGGTGATATGACTTAGGCCTTAGAAGGTGGACATTAGTATGATACTTAAGGTAAGGGGGCTAACTTGTGAAACTATCGGGCCGAGACCCTGATGCGTAAGACCTGAGGAAATCCAGAGTACAAGGTTTGCGACACCTGTCGAGCTCCCATATGTTCGGGCTCATTAATGGGCTCGCAATCTCTGGGCAGCCCAAAGTTTGGGCCCCAAAAAGTGATTAGGCCCAATCCTTATCACTTAGTTTAATAAGGCCTTAAGATTTGAATTATTCGCCATCAAAATTATATTATACTTCTTCTATCAAAAGAAAAAAATTTTCATTAATGTATACGTCCTCGCAAGGCCAACACACACTCGGACCTGTATCATGTTATATAAAAGCAGATTGCCAGCTCTAATTTGATATTAGTATAATATCATAGGAATGTTTTCATGTATCCCACTCCCCAATAATTGATATCTTAAGTTCCAATTTTAAGAAATGATAGTGAATTTATGAAAAAGGGAAGAACTATTGTTACTATATAATTCATAACCCAACGAGCTTCTTAATGCGCACAAAAAGAAAAAAAAAAAGAAAAAAAAGAAACTTTCATCAAGGCCTATTTTCTTTGCCTTTCTTAAACAATGAAGCCTTTTAAAGTTGCAATTGCAGTATCCTAAACTAATCCTGTAATCCTCAATGGTTCTAGGCATGCCTCATCTCGATTCTGGAGCACGTACATATAAGGAATGGTTAATTCCCGCATGCCTTTCCATGTGGATTATTTGATTATACAGAAATGCTTAATTTATATCAAAATCCCACTAAATTGGGTTCTGTAATCAATAAAATTGCAATATGGAGGATATTGCTCTCATTCGGCACCACTTTATTGCAAGTATGTAGCTAACAAATGCTGGTACATGACTAAACCCTTTAGATGCATCTATCATATCACGGTTCAACTTCATTCTTGGACTCTATATCCTAAGCATGTTAGTTACAAAGAGGCAGTAATGACAATTAGACTGGGTATATTTTAAGTTTCATCCCAACTTCAAACGTAAGGCAAGGGAAAAAGAAAGGAAAAAAGATTGTGCAATGGCTTTGATTATCTCATGGATGCAAACATACCATTATGCCTTGCCAAGAGAAGCAGAGGGATCCGGGGAGGATGATCTATTATTTTCCAAAGACTAAAAGATGCAGACAACATTGAGTGGATGATGCTTTGTTTGGCCATCAATTGAAAAAAAAAATGTCATTAATCATGGCACAATCTAAGCAAGCACCTCCAAATGGTCAATCTGCTTAAAAAAATGTTTCTTCAGTCCCCAAAAAAGAAAAGAAAAGAAAAGAGGGAAAAGAAAGACAAGCATTCTGCACTATGCATAGAGAGGTGAAAAAAAAAAAAAAGGCATCAGGAAGAAGGCAGGTAACAGCAAAAGAATTGCAGAATCTGAGACACCAACAGAATTCTTCTCACAACTTATAATAATAATAAAGAAAAAACTAAAATCCCATCAACAAACAGGAAGCTAATGTACACATTCTCATATGGTGCCACTGGAAATTGGTGTTGCTCTTTTGATGCACTCCATATCTGTTGTCTCATACACAGGCAGACCACTCGAGTAGATACCCAAGTCATAGTTCTGCAACTCAAACAAGTCAGAACTTGAATCAGTCTCTGCTCCATCCTCCAACTCATTGAACTTTCTGAATTTTTTCTCTTCTGATGGATACTGATCAACCCGATTTCTGTCTTTTTCCGAATACTGGATCCCAAAATTCTTGGGTTTCTCTGACAACCCATTGTGGAGCTTAAATTTTTCATCCAACCAAGATAAGTCGATGTCCCTTTTGTCCCCTAATACCTCATTTTGCAAGGTGGTTGATTTCATATTTTCATTCTGCTTTGACAAGAAATTTGCTTGCTTGTTATCTGAGCAGCTTCTGAAGTCCTTGTAACTCTTTGTAGGAGTAGTATGTGCATATGGAGGTGGTGTTCTAAAACCAGAACTTGAAGAAGAATACAGGGATTTTGTATCAGTAGAACTCGAGCTCCGAAAATGGCTAATGCTACTCCTCCTTTTCCTCCTTCCACCAGGGCTTTCATCCTCATCTTTCATGGACTGTGTGGTGGATTTTGATTTCTTCTTTTTTGAGCTAGTTTGACTGAACAGAGAATTCAAGAAACTGGCCAGTTTTCCACCTGGAGAGCTTGGTTTCCTGTGTTTCTTCTCTTTGAATTGTTGCTTTTCCACTGTATGAGATTGCTGAGGTAGTGGATTCCTCATCTGTGCATCTAAGCTCATTCTTCCCCCTCTACAGGGATGTTTACTATGATCCTCCCTCAGAACACTCTGTGCATGGACACAAGTTGCACCACTATAGCCTGCAGCTTCATTGTAACCTGAGAAATACCTAGCTGCCTCAAAAACATCAATCTCATCGGAATCATTTCTGCGATGAAATGGCTTTCTGCAAAGTTTAGCAGTGTCTGAAAGTCCTGTGATGGACATGGCTAAAACTAGATTGAAAGTTTGGGAGTTTTATCACGGGTGTGAAAGGGTATTTATGACGAGAAATATTGAAGAGGAGAAGGAATGAAGAGGGGATATTGTAAGACTGTGGTGGGAAGCCTTTGAAGTGATTGAGACATGGTGGGAGAAGTAGCTTTATAATAATCAATTTCATTGTTCCTTTCATAATACTATATGATGAAACAAGTTTTTTTGGGAGACTTTTGGAGAGGGCCCCCATTGATGTGAATTTCGTGCTTTATAGTTTATACAACTATAGTGGGGTACAAGGGAAACACGCTTTTGTCCGTCTCATACTGTGAAAAACAGAGGTTCTGTTGGGGATGGTGGGGACATGGCAACTGTGTTGCCTTGGATTCTAGGGTTTTAGTGGGATTGGCTATCGAGTGCATGTTGGCTATGGAATTATGGGCATGTACCAGAGGCTTACATTGCTTGGATAGCATCATCATATAGGTGGAGAATTTGGCAGATTCCATCTTTTATTTGAGAGCTTGAAAGTCACTCTTTAATCATATGGGAGCTAAAGTCAGTCCTAGAATTAGAGACAACTAATTGCTTTGCTAAGATAACCTTTGACTGTGATAATCAACCATACGGCCCATTATCATGTAAGATAATAATTTTCTTTCTTTCTTTCTTTTTCTTTTTTTCTCTTTTTCTTTTTTTTTCTTTTTTTTTTTTTTTTTTGATATCCGAATTATGATTTTTATTACTGCAACAACAAAATGGGGTATCAACCCGGCATCCTAGCCCACCAAGTTCGCGTACAAGAAACCGCATTATATCTGAATCCAACACTAAAAGAGTGTTGTAGCTTAAATTTTTTGCCCCAGACGCACAGGGAAATAATAATACTTGAAGCAGCTACTGCTTTGTATGATAATTATTAATTGCCTCTTCTTATCCTTAAAGCAAACCAGTTGTGGGAGACGAATAACGATTTCTTTACTTGAAGGCTTTATGTTTTGAGTCATTAGTGCATGGAGATTAATTGGTAACAAAACGATCGTTTCTCCTGGCTTGCACAATTATCTTTCTTATTTTTAAGCACGTTCGCATGATTTTCTCGCATTGTCGGTCTGGCATTCGAGTGTCCCTTCAACAATGTCCTTGCGGGCACACCTCAAATTTTGTTCTACAAGCGACATGAACATCTTGGATATGAGAACAGGATTTGAAAGCAGAATGTGCCTGCAAAGCATGCAAAAGTCAATGAGAAGTGCGAACCACATGTATGGAACACCGTTACCTCTTCCATGCCTAATCACCATCGCCGGAACTTTGGACACATTTGAGGATCAAACCTTGAACTCGTAACCTACCATAAAGTCCCCGTAGATAGAGAAGAAATTTTGGGCATGAGTGGACCCCTTTTAAGGTGTAAAGGATCCTAGAACAACCTTTTCCTTCAGAGATATTGGCTTGGTCTATTTGCATTTTGGCCCCAGAAATTATTTTTTTATTTTTCCGTCAACAAGAGTTGATCAAGACACGTGTAAACGCACGGCTAGCATATGTTTCCAGCCGGCCAGTGGCAACCGCACACGTATTTTACATTGACGTCATTTGTGCCACATATATTAGAAACATATGTACCAGCCTGGAACAGCGTTACGTTTAAGAGTTGATGATCGTGATAGCTCCGACAGGCTTGTGAGGTCTGGTCAATCTTCAGGTATTTGAACATTTTTGTTGCAGGAAATAACGAGAACCCTTTATTAATCTTTAACAGAGTGTTTTAGCAATCTCATCGCCAATGTGCACACATCAATGCGACAACAGAAAAGAAGTTTCAACACGACCCTTTACAGTTTCTTACCATTCCTTGGAAAGTTGAATTGTATAACAGAAGGAAAAGAAAAAATCATTATATCACAGTTTTTGTTTTACCCAATATAGTTTTATTCGAAAAATAAAAATTATGCAGATACGTTAGATTTTAAAGGAGGAAGAAACGTTTGGGCCAAGGAAATTTTGGGAGTTACGCCTAGAAAATAGACTAGCTGCAGCCTGGCTATGGTGAGAAACATGAGAATTATGAGAGGAAAAAAGCGAGAGGGAAAGGGATTAGGACATAAGTATATGTATCTTAACATATTGTGCATCGCTATTTAAGTTTAAAATACCCAAAAAAGAGCTCCATTATTATTTGACGTGTAAAATTTGTTTTGGTAGAAATGCGAGCCCAAGTTGCAAAATCATAATTATTAATTACACCCTATTATTAATTGTAATAATCTATCGATAATGTGTAAATTTATAAGTGGCAGGTAAACTCAAATGCGTGCTTCCAAACTCTAAATCATGGAGGTGTTTACCGTGAGAGTGCATCGCGAAGAAGGCTAGACAACAACAAATTGTTTCTTTTAGTCATGACAGGTTTGGCAAATCAACTTTGCAACTTGAGCTTCTGTGGTTTCGCTCAGTTTATCCAGTTGTTTGCGTGGGGCCATTCCGGATATTTACCCTGGAGAAACAAGATCTTTAAGAGATGTTGCTTGAGGACATGAGATCATGGTACTGGCAGGGCAGGCGGCTTGAATTACACTCTCAGAATCTGTACTGGCAGGTTTACCTCCACCTACGCTGCTTGGACTGATTGTAATCGACTGCAAATATCCTCACGAATAAGTTTATAACAAGACATATAAATAGTAGTTCAATTAATGAAGTCGCGATGCATTAAAGTGCGACAGGGACAAACAAACACACTGTTGTAATTTTATTTTTTATTTTTATAACATCTCTACGTGAGTTTAAATTAAAAAGATGCAAGTGTAAATAAAAATTTGTTAAGGATTTTTTATTAGTTACTTTAACAAATTTTTTTTTAAAAAAAAATAATCTAACTACTTATTTTATATTTATAATTCTTTGAAATTTTTTAAAGAAAATTTTAGTGAATTTAACTATAATAAATTTAAGTAAATATAATTAATTTTTATATTATATATAATATATTTTACATTATATTAATATTTTTTTATGTAATATAATTATTTCATATGTGGTATGAAAATTAAATAAAAGTCTAATATTTTTGAGTTTACTTAATCAAATTCTTTTTTTTTTTTCTCCTTTTGGTATAAACTGTTAGTAACTTTTTGAATTCAGGTTCAAATCTATGACTATATGCAAAAATTTTATAAGATGTACTGTACAAGTTAACAAATTCCTTTTGTATGCAAAATAAAGTGCGAACCACATATTTCAGCTAGATATTGGAGCGAAACTAGTTTAATCAGGCTCGTAACTTTGCTTCAAATTTCAGAGAAAGGCATAAATCTGATTGGACGGCATCCACATGTGATGTCTTGGAAGGCAGTTGCTAGTCGGGGAAGAGTATGCTGTGCTATGACAGTGGCAGTGGACATTCAACAGCTGTTGTAACTCAACCTTAGCCAAAATCTTCATCCCCCCTGGTCAGATTCCTGCGTGATCTTTGGATAGATATGCACACTGGATATTTTTATTTAGCACCATTCATTCTAAAAGTTACGTTCCATGGTCGTGGTTCCATAATGTGTCATCTCTCTTAGCCCTGCGTTAATAAAAGGCATTGCGATCAGTGCCCTTTTCACTTTCGAATAAAAAAAATAAAACAGAAATTGGCCCTGGTGCGGACTTTTTAGGGATTTGAAAACTGCTGCTCTTTCTTTTTTTTTTTTTTTCTTAAAGATATTGACCACATTACTTAGCCTCACTCCAGCCCATAGAGTGATGTAAAGGCTAAGAAGGGATGTAAAGGCCCATTTGGTGGACCCACATAACCCAAGTCCCGCGGACAACAATATAGGGCGTGGCCCTGATTTGTCTCCAAACTCACCCAGATTGCGATAATGGCCATAACCCTGATAATATGGCTACGTGGGCACCGTTGGGGACAATCGGCTTGAATCTCAAGTATCTTGATCTAGTTAAGGAGAGAAATGGGTCAGGGATGATAAGCACTGTGCACTGAAGTATTGCTTGGATAGATATCGAATCATCACACAGCAAAAACAACGTTTGAAATATTACCTGGGATTCCCCAAGGATCGCAGTTTTCATTTGGATAAAGTTAAATGTATGTCGACTTCATTGGGATTCTGTGAGTGGAGCATTTGTAGCGTTGGGTGGTGTTGTTGAGGGGTTTGGCAACTTCATTGGAAGTTTATAGCCCTTTGCTTTGTGAGATGAACAATTCCGTTTGGAATGAGATATAAATATAAGAGATCAAAATCATTGAGAGGGAATTGTTTTTAAATGTTTTTAAAAGGACGTGCTTCGGCACTCGGATAATCTGGTCTCTTCCAATTGGCTCCAATTCATAAAGCCCCTGATCGCTGCCATGTTAGCACTTTGAGGATTAGGTTGGGCACTTTTTTTTTTTTTTTTCTATTTTATATCATAGATTAGGTTGGGGCGTTGGGCTGCGTCGATGGTTTTGTCGGAATGGAAGGTGCCGCGTTTCCAAAATGGATGTCAAGATTAGAGAATCTGAGCTTGTGCTGGAATGGAGGGCATGAACGTACCACATCCACAAACTCGCCACGTAATCGCCGAGTTCGTCTAATTGAGTTTTTTTTTTTTTTTGTGTCGAATAGGCCCTTGGGCCCCATCTTGAACAAGCCCTATGAAAAAAATGAATATAAAAGAAAAGACAACAAAGCACAAAGAAAAAAGGGAAAAGGAAAGATGAAGGGAGAACGAAGAGAGAAAACTACCGGAGAAATGCAATTGGTACACAGTTAGATCATGCACGTAGGCCAAGACCCAGCAGGCCCAGGTGTCTCTCAAGAGCCTCTAGCAGACCCTCGAGCCATTCCAGCAAGCCTAGCAGCCTCAATGGACTTCCAGGACATCACTGGGCCTTCGGTTAACCCGATAGTCAACAGCCCAAAAAGGCCTTTGGTGGTTTCCAGCTGACCCAGGACCCACGATGCCCTTTACCCAACGGACAATTTAAATTTAAAATATTTTAGTTTGTGTCACATAAAACGATTTACTTCTTGCATTTTATACTGTAAAATATATATATATATATATATTATAACTAACAGTTGGTAACGAAACAGGACAAATATAGTGAAAATACACATATATCCCTTTTACAGAAAATTTTCAGCACAAATTCCAAAATCTAGCCCTCAAATGGTTTTTTTTTTTTAATATATTAAGAGTTATTTAATCTTTTTAGGACATTTATAATCATATTTTTATAATTATTTAAAATTTTTATCAACAAATATTTATCAAAATAGACTAATTGCCAACAGATGCAAATGTAAATATGTTTTTGTTTTTTTTAAAAAAAAAAAATCTATAAAGAAGGTAAAAGACCCAACAAAAAAAAAAAAAAAAAAGCAATGGGACTTGTCCCTGACCACTCCTAGCCACATAACAACCCATCGCTGGTTAAAGGAGGAATGGGACCTTCTGATGGTGGGAAAGCAGAGTGCAGCTCTCTCCAGCTGACAAAGGGAAGACATGACTGAACAGCCAATCAACTGTATGGTTGTATTTTCGATAAAGACTATTACGTCAATATTCATTTATATTTCAGAAAATTCAAAAAGAAAATTAATTGGTGGCCATTCTAGGCTCGACACGTGTAGATCTACGAGTACGGATATACAGTACTGGAGCTATATTGAGACTGTTTGTTCTTGCTGTGAGTCCGGTGGTATGCATCGTCAGCACCACCCGAGAATGTCTCACGTTCTTTTGAGCTCTACAAATCAGAAACCGACGCGTGTTTGGATAACCGACGTGACCTCGACACGGAAGAAACAGCGACCGTCGGTCGTTCCTTTCGATGCTGCTTGTCTGCATCTCGTTCCTTTTGTTACGTACATGCATCTTGACTTTTATTTTCGATGCTGTTATGTATTATCATACATATATATATAAAGGGAATTAATGAGAATAAGTTGCCTGCCACCTCTCCTTAATTCTAATTTTTTTTATTTAAAAAAATATGACAATATATGCTTAGGTTTTGATATTTTTATATATTTAATAATTATTTTATTTTAATAATAAATTTTTTAAATAAATTATTCTTTAATTTCAATTTCAACTAACTAATATTCTTCAAGTTTAACTTAAAAAAAAATTTTACTGAGTTATTGCTTAATTTAATTTAAAAATAAAAAACTATATAATTTAGCAGCATTCAAATATTAGGGGCTCTAGTGCCACCGGGAATTTCCCAATGAGTTTATATACATTTTTTGTTTCAATCTGGACATACCCTCCGCCACCCCACGGTATTTGCGACTTCTTTGACATGGGCAGTTCCTTCTAGGATACATTAATGGAGGTGAGTCGGGCGCTTTACCTAATTTACCCCAGAAAAAATAGGGTTATGCTCGTGTTCCCAAAAATATCCCAGGCTCGAGATTTGTCTTTTTACTAGGGAAATTTCTCAATGCATTTTGCCATCAAATGTGGGGCTTGTTGTTTATGCTGAAGCTTTTTTTTTTTTTTTTTCAAAAAAATGAAATAAAATGGCAGATTAGAGATTATAAATGACATGAGTTGGAGGAAATGAAGCACATGATGAGGCAGGAGCAAAGGGACTTCAGAAAGAAGTTGGTTTGTTTCTCCTGTATTCTACTTTTCCATTTCTTCCAATATATATCTCTTTCTCTTGGCCAAATTTTTATTTGAAGAAAAAGATGTTTTCATGGTTGAATTCATAAATATTCACGATGGTACATATTTTATTTTGTTGATGCATGAACAGCAGAGGGTTTTCCAGGCGTGCATCCATTTATCGAGGTGTAACCAGGTCATTCACCCCCAAAAAAAAAAAAAAAAAAAGCGGCCAAAATGTGCTTTATGGAGCCAAATTTCTTTTACTAATTTTTCTGGTCCCGTCTTGGGTGCGAGTAATGCTGCCTCCAAAAAAGGAGATAATGCTGTATAATAATCAGAGGAACTTCCAGGATCATTTGATCAATCAGGCTCTGGAGAATTATCTACGGGAGAAGGTGGGTACAGGCAGATTTCTCTCAGCTTCGATAGCACTTCAGAGCTTTTCATTGTGGCTCTCGGAAGATTTTTCTGTGTGTAGCCAACATTGCTCTTAACGACTGGTGTCCTGTTTTTTTGGCTTTTTAATTGAGCATATTTCTGTGATGTGTAAAGTTTCAGTCAGGACATGGTATGAAAGGGAAACTCAACAATTAGATGATTTAACTTCGCAAGAACTGCAACCATCCTGATCTCTTAGAATCAAACCCTTGATGGCTTATGTATTTGCCTGCCAATCCTCTCAGCTATTTTTGTGATGATATGCGCTTTGCAGATTTACTGGGGTCATTCTTTTTGCTTCTCTTGACAGCTCCTTACCAACCTGTAGAACAAATAGTTGAGAGCAGTGTGGCAAGTTCAAGTTCCGCTATTTGCTTTAAAGAACAAAGCACGATGCCATAAGTTCCCATGTTTTTGGTCCTTAAGCTGCCTTCTTATTTTCATTTCTTTCCAAGCAGGTTCTGATCTTCTCTCAGCGATACCACTTTGAGTTGGTTTATATTTTACTTTTAGCAAATTGAATTTGTTCTGAGATTTTCGGCTCTCGCAAGTTTTATTTGAATTGAATGGCTATAACATAAACAGCATTTTAAAATTTTATATAATGTTTGATCTATGTGCTTCCAAGCTTTATGATGCAAAGTTCATGGACAAAACAATTATTGTTTTTATAAATATATCTTTTAGAATTTCTCAACAATTAACCATATCTCACGCATCGCGTGGGCTGAAAATTAATGTGTGTGTATACTTTTTTTTTTTTTTGTTACCAAATAATATCTCATAATATAATACTTATCAAATAATATAATAATAATAAAAATATAAATCAATTATCTCATAAATAAATAAAATTTAATATAAAAAATTATTATACTAATTTTTTGTTACCCCTATTTGTTATTACATAGTGATACTTTTTATTGAATTGGCTTGAATTCGTCTCTTTAAGACTTAAGCCCGAAGATTTTTACTTTTTAATCTTTTGTGTGATAAAAATGAAAGAAAATGATAGGTAAACATATTATTTGGTGAATACAATGTAACTATATCACATAAATAGCATATATTACTATATAGATAATATTTAACATTACATAATGGAATTGTATAAAAATAAAATAAATTCTTATGTGAAATTTATATAATATCAAATATCATTTGTATAATACTAAATATTATTTCATATAATATAAATTATATTCTATTTACCGGACAAAGTGTCTACGAAGTGAGGTCCAAAACAAAAACATTATTGAGATTTTAGTCAAATCATGAAGTGCTTAAGCTTTTGTTTGGAAAATAAAGTAGGAGGTGAGGAAAATGAGGGAGAGAAAAATGGAAGAAAAGAAAATTTTCCATTTTCATTGCATTTGGGAAAAAGTAATATAAAGAAGAAAAAGTGAAAAAAAAAATTGTTTTGGGAGATGGTGAAAATTAAAAAAAAAAAAAAAGAAGACAAAAATAATATTTGTTATAATTATAATTTTATTTTTATTTTAAAATTAATGATTGTTAATAAAAAAATTAATATGAATAAATTAATTATTTAATAATTAAATAAAAGAATTAATAATTTTACTTCTAATTTCAAGAACAGTGAAATTGGTAAATTAAAGAGAAAAATTATTTTTACTCTCTCTCATTTTTTATTTGTCACAAAACATTTCTCAAACATAAAAGTTATTTATTTTTTTCCTTATTTTTCTCTCCTTTTCCTCATTTTTTTCTTCTCCCATGCACAATGTAAGGGTTAGTATTTAAGTTGAAAAATAATGCAAATAATAAAGAATGTGATTTTGAATTATGAAGTTCCCCAGATCCTGTAAGATTTATGTTTGGGTGCACACCAATCTTACTTTGATTGAGTGATACAGAGGATTGTCCTTCAAGATATATAGGAACGAATTCCATTCTTAGTGTTTACGTATACGTGATGGATCATCAAAACAAAGAACTTGGGTCACAGCTACAATGTTATCAATTAATTTTTGCTCAATTGCTTAATTTGATCCCAATTTGGCTAATGGGGTCTCACACTCCTATTTCGCTTTCATTTTGTCCTAAACTAAATGTCTGATATGTAGTTTTGGAAGAAAAAAAAAAAAAAGAAATTGAAGGACACGGCAAATGGACACACTCATATTAAATAAAATAAAATTATATTTGATTTGACGTATAAACTAGTGGAAGTATCAAGCATCTATGACTGAGTAGATTTTGATTGGGCCACTTTGACTTCAAGTCATTTTTTGATTGGGCTAATTTTGAGTTTAATCAGTCTATGGAAGAAATTAAAGCCGAAAACTCACACACACATGCATGCTTTTTGCTTCAACCATGTCATTCTCTTATAAAATGGTTTGCCAAAATATTTAAAATAAGAACAAACTTTTATTTTGGAATCAAGTCATGTATTGTTATTAGAGGTCACAGGTATTAAAAAAAAAAAACACACACACACACATTTGTGGTTGCACAAAACCAATTACTAATATTTACAAAAAAATATAAATTTTGAGACAATTAACTTAGAAAAGTATATATCACCAAGTTTTTTCTTTTTTAACTTTTCCTTCTGAATTGTTTGAACTAAAATCTGAATTTTGTTATAGAAACACAAATTTTATATGTATATATGTGTAAACATATATTGTCTTTGTTACTTCATTAATTGACTTATATGATAATATTTATTTAATTTTAAATTTTTTTTTAAATTCTTATGATTTTTAGTATTTGATAATAAATTAATACTTCATTTGTAACTTTTCTTAATATTTGAATAAAATTGAAAATTTCACCTGCATTTATTTTTTTAATTTATTAAATTATAATTTAACATATATTATAATTTACTTAATTTATATTAATAATTTTTTACATATATTTAAAATTCATACATTGTAAATATTTAATTAAGTGAAATAAAAGATAAAAAGGAAAATAATTTTTAAAAAATAAAAAATAATCTCTCTTTTTGTTTTTAGGAGAGGAAAATATTTTAAAATTTATATTTTTTCTTAAAACAACTTATAATTTATTATTTTTTAATTTTTTCCTTTGATTCTTTAAAAAAATTCTCAAAATTTTTTTAAAAATAAAAAATATTGATAATTTAATTTTCTTAATTTTTTATTTAAATGACATAGAAATAAAAATATACTTTTAATAAATAAAGTAAATCAGTATATTGCATGATTTTAACTTTTTATTTTTTTTCTTCGTTTTAAAAAGAATTCTCGGATTCATTCATTTTTTTTCAATTAAAAGTATTTAAATCTCTTTTTATTTTTCTCATTTAAATAAAATATAGATAAAATTATACAATTTAATAAAAATAATAATAAAAAAAAACCTAAACATCACAGTGCAACCGATACTGTAGCTATAACACCAACACGCGCCAGACCCATAAAGTTAAAGGATGGTCGTCGGCACGAGAGATGGTAATTTATACCAAAATAAAAGCAAAAATTGAAGAGGAGAAAAGAAAGCGTACGAAGAGGCTCACATTTTAGAATGCACAAGCCAATCGTTAGGTCAGATAATTGAAGAATATGATCATTTGATCTAATGATTTATTTATATAATTGTCCGAAATGTTTATCTCTCGAGGGAGAATTCTAGTGGCGGTACCATGGCAGCAGCCTATATCCAAAATTCTAAATGGCTTCGTGAACTTTGGGATGTCTTTACAAAAGATAGACAGGGGAGAACTCTCGCGGAACCTAATTCAGATTTTTAATTAAATAAACTATAATTAGATCAACTAGTTGAGACCTATTTTGACTTCTTATAATTAGTTGCGTTTAGACTAGAGATGTTAAAGAGGTTGGGTCCAACAAATTTAAATTATTATTATTTAACTTTTTATACATTAAATTTTATTAAAATTATACAAATATATTATACACATTATATATCTAATATGTATGTATAATGTATGTATGTAAAACATACATTTATATATATATATCAATAAAATTTTTAAAATATTATAAATATAAAAAAATAAAATAAATAATTAAAATCTTAAGATAAATTAATTAGATATATATAATAAATAAAAATTATATAAATTAAATATAACATATATGTTGGTATAGTAAATAAAAATAAAGTAATATGTACGTGCAATGTGTATATTTTTTTTTTGTATATATAAATAATAAAATAATAAGTAAAAATAAAAAAAATTGTTAAATACTAAACTATTTTCTTAGAAAAAAATGTTCGATTTCAAAATATTGTGATTCGTTTAGATTCTTTCATATCAAGTTATTTATAAATCACGTCGTCTAAGTGAAGTTTGAATTCAATTTCTTCAATTAAATTTGGTTGTCAAGTAGGGTCGAGTTTTAAGACCTTTAATTAGCCCTAGTCGTAACAATTTGATGCCCACATTACCAGCGTAACGTTTTGTCAATGCTAAGTCTAGCATTACTATTATTATTACTTTGACGAAAAACTCTAGTAATAATTTAATTTTTTTTTTTTTACATTAGTTTATGTCCAAATACTTGAAATGCAATTTCTCTCTGGTGTCACGCTTTTTGGAGATCTATAGGTAAATATTTTTGATAAATTTAATACATTATAATTGAGTGTAGAAAAAATTTGGGCGAAATTATTATTATTAAAACAATAAATTATTTTATTAAAAATTAAATTAGAGTGATAAAAGAAATTCATAGTTTAAATTTATAAAAATAATAGTTAATATTTTTATCAAAAGCAAAAAAAAAAAAAAAAATCATATTACTACTATAACCGTTATTGTAAAGACGTGCTTCTCATCTTTAGTTATGATCATGGCACTGATTTATATTATGAATATACAGGGGTGAAGTGAAGTGGCAATTTTTTCTAAGTAGGTCTACGTTTGACCGCATGAAAATACTTAAGTGGATGCAACATTTTCAAATTCTAAAATTGAACCGAGCGACCAAAAGGACAAGGACGTGCTGTTGCTTTCTATCTATTGTACTGTTTTATATTTTACTGTGTAAAACCTAATACCTAGCTACTATAGTACCAGAAGTCACCTGTCTGGCTACAGGCTACCCATAAAAAGATCAGAAGCAAGAGAGGGGTGATTGGCTCCTGGCAAAGAAGAATCTAGGTTCAGAGAAGGGTAAACTCATACTGAGCATTTATTTTCTGTTTTGTTTTTTTTTTTAAACCCTATTATATGTTGCACAGGGTGTTAAGTATCTTTTTCTTTTTTATTTTAAAGGATATATACAGAGAGAAAGTGAGAAAGAATTGATGGGTAGAGGGAAGGTAGAGCTGAAGAGAATAGAGAACAAAATAAATCGACAAGTGACTTTTGCAAAGAGGAGAAATGGGTTGCTCAAGAAAGCTTACGAGCTATCGGTTCTATGCGATGCTGAGGTTGCCGTCATCATCTTCTCCAACCGTGGAAAGCTTTATGAATTCTGCAGCAGCTCCGGGTAACCCCATCTTAATTTTTATTGTTATTGTTGCCATATATTTTTATATTGTGACCTTTCTCTTCAAATATTGATCTCATGAATCTTTTTCTTTTTGCTTCTCCGATTTTATTTTAATTTCTTAATTCTGGTTTAGTTGTTAATTAGTTTCTTCTTTTTTTTAATTTTTTTTTTTTTTTGAGTCTCCCTTGAGTAATGATCTTTAATTCTCCGTCATAGGTGTATTGGTAAGTCTGGTTTTGGAAGTTGTTCTTTTGATGTCTGGAGCTATTTTTCCATCTCTTTTTAGGCCTTGCTTTAAGAAGTAAAGATGTTAATGATTTCGTTCACTTATATCATCTTTATGTCTTGATGTTGATCTAGCCTTCAAGCAATGTTTCATGCAGATCTGATCTTTCATCAGGATAAAATTCTGTGTGGATTCTCTTTACTTTATCAGCCTTTTTGTTTTTTTCCCTCTCACTCTATTTTTTCGGGGAAAGAATTCTAATTTTCTAGGAGTGGCTCAATTAATTAAATCCGGGTTCATTCATGACTTATACTTCATATTAAAACTTCGTTTGTGCTGAGCCACAAAATTGTTTTGGCGATTATTAAATCTCACGTTAAGGGACAACTTTTTTTCTTTTTTTCTCTTTTTCTTCTTCATCTGATTCAGACATTGAACATGAGACTTAGGATTGAGTGTCAGTTTCCACTGATGAAGTTCAAATTAAGCTTGTTCATTTTTCCCTCTACATTCTTAATTGCTTTTTTTTCCCCTGCTTGTCCTTTCTCTTATGTGTGGCATACGCTTTCAGTAGGAATTTGAAGCTTCACACCTTTTATATTTACGGAAATTATAAAAAATAGCTCTCATGGCCTTCACTGAGATAGATGGCCAGTTAAATGATGTTCTTTCATAAATTTTGTTTGGGTGCTTTAGGAGACTAATGCTTGATCAATTGTAAGTATCTCCACATTTAGTTCTGCAATGCTTTCTTTGGCTTCATGGAAAGAGAAATTTAAAACATCTTATTTATTTGACATTTATTCTAAGAATTGTAGTTATAGATGGAAAAACTTTTAAATATAGTTTTTTTTTTAAAGTAAAAAATATTAGCATCCTAAAAATATTAATTATTATATTTGTGAAAATACGGTGAGATCATTCTTTGATATTTTATTTGAACTTTTTTTCTAAGGAGGATTTACCACTCAAAAAATAATACTTCTAAATGAGATTTCTCTACACCTAATTACAATATATCAAATTTTGAATTAAATACTATGCTTCAACCATAAATCTTCTTTCATTTCATTTTTAGTAAAATTTGCCAATAAGAGAATTTAAATCTATTTTAATATAAAAGAAAACATTTTGAATTACTATCAAATTTCTACGTTAAATAGTTATTAAATATAATATATTACATGTTATAAATTAATATTTATTAGTTATTTAAATTATTATTATTATTATTATTTATTAATCTATATTAACAATTTGTAACCGATAATAATAATATTTTGTAAAAATAATTTGTAATTTATTGATAAAAAATAATTATATAGTATTAAATTGTAATTTAATATTAATATTTTAATATTTAAATTAATAAAAATTTTTAAAAAATAAATATTATAATTGGACAATTATCTTAGACATGCGTGATCATGAATATTTATAGTGGAGTTTTACAAACTCTTGTTAGTTGATTTGGTATGTAGTGCTGAAATGTTCCTTAGGTCGAACACTTTATGTGGTAGTAGAGGGGAGGCCTTGGCAAGGTGGTAGGGAAGTGGGATGTACTTATGGTAAGTACAAAAGTCTTTTCTGATGTCATGTGTCCCTTCATGATTGGAGAGAGTCGGTGATGTTAAGAGCAAGACAGGCAGTTATGGTTCTAATAGACAAAAGGCTGGATTATGGGTTAGTTGGCTCTCTGTCTGGAAATAACTATCAGCTGGGGTCTTTACTCTTATAGTGGGCTTGTTAGAGGTCCATGATGGTAGTAACCTTATGATGACACAGTAAAACTAAACAAGTTCCTTCGGTGCAAAAATACAAAAAAAAGCCCTAGCTGCTGTTGACCAAAGAAAGAGAAAAAAATTTCTGCTTGATCCTAAAGGGAAATATGAGAAATTGAATGTGAAAAATGAATGAGACATCCAATTTTGCTTTTCGGTATGGTAGAACCATTGAGATATAAACTTGGATTTGGCAAGTTCGTTGTTGAGCGTCTTTATGATTGTACTACATGTGCAAATTAATCTGAAACAATGGAGGCCACGTATGGTGTGTATAGGCACACATGTTCTTAACTAATAGTTACAGCAAACCGTTTTATTATTCCCATTATCGGGCTTCAACCAAACCTGAAAAAACCAAAAAAATAAAATCCATTATTTTCTTTCAATAGACAAGTTGTGGATCAAGTATAGTATAGAAAAAGTTGTTAAAAAAAAATATAATATGAAAAAAGTGCCAGAATAGAAAATACATATCATTAGATTATTTTTCTTTTAATAAATGAATATCAGATCACTTTTTGTTGTAAAATATCCATTGTTTCGAGCTAAAACAATGGTTTATGAGAGGAAACAAGATAGTTTTTGACAGGCAAATCAATTATTTTAATTTAAAATTGGTTTGTGCCTAATAAGTCTCCCGATAGGAAAAAAGAAAAAAAAAATTGTTTTTGTCTGTAAAACAAAATACTTATTGACTAATATGGTATGTCATCCTATAGTAATATTTGTTTTTTAACGATAAAAAAGAAGAAGTTTTGTTAAAGAAAAGTTGGGATATAAAACAGTCTTGTAATGTAAGGGACTCCTAATAAGATAGAAATATAGTGTACAAAAAACAAATAGCTAATAAAAAAATTAAAAAACCTAACAATTAAATTAAAAGAAAAGAATGTGATGATTTAATAGCTAAAACGTCAATATATATAAAACAAGCTGCATTTGTGACTTAAAAAGTAAATGCAATATTTGAAATGTAATAGAAAATTAAGGGGGTGAAATTTTTTTTTTAAAAGAAAAAATTATTTCACACATATGTGCCTAAGTTTGTACATATAATTCGTAACTTGGTGTTTGCATTGATTATAGCATGTCCAAGACAATCGAGAAGTACCAAAGTTATAATTATAGAGCATTGGATGCTAGCCAATCTGCAAATGATATGCAGGTAATGACATCTTATGCACCATTGTAACAAGATGATCTGTTTCTCAATAAGCTAGTATTACTATTGGTGAAACATAGAGAATGCTTTCATCTGGCAAGGAATCACACTCCAGTATAATAAAGGTATAATTAAAGAAAGGGAATTCTGTTTAAATCTGCATGGCACTGCCTGGCTGTTCATTGGTGAACAAAGTGATAGTCCAATCCATAACATAACGAGTTGGTTAAACACTTTCAATGTCCTTAAGCAGAGCAACTACCAAGAGTATTTGAGGCTAAAGGAAAAAGTCGAGGTTCTACAACGTTCAGAGAGGTAAGTCATCATGCATTATTACATCTTAAAATCGCTTTCACTTGCATAATCCAGATTAACATAAAATATATCTCTGTAAAATGCATGGTATCGTATAGGAATTTTCTTGGGGAAGATTTGAGGGAGTTGAGCACAAAGGATCTTGGCCAACTTGAGCGTCAGCTGGACATGTCATTGAACCAAATAAGGCTGACGAAGGTATCTAAGAGTAGCATCATATCCCCTAGTCACCAAGATGAAAATTTTGTTTCACGAGGAAAAAACAATAAATTGATATTACAAATAAATCTGATGAACCTTTATTATTCAATAATTGTTGTTATATTGCACATGTTTTTATATGACTTGCTTTTATTGACGGTTTTGTAATTTATTAATAAATTTTGTTGGTGAAATTTATTCTTAAAATGAAGTGTACAAGTGACATTGAATTAGTTTTTTGGGTGGAAGACCTAAAGTTTGAACCAAGTTAAAAACATTTGATTTAATAATGAAAACTACAAAAATGGAATAAATAAAGTGATGATGTTCTCACATGGCAGAAATGCCCATACTTGGGAATATCTTTCGGATACCTCTTTGAGCTTTTTATCCGTACCAGTAATGGAAAGAGCAATATCTACAACTTTCTTTTCTACTACTGTTTTTGTAGTTGTACAATGGCACGTGGAGATGGGCTTCCATACGAAGGTTGGAAAAGGGGTTTTAGAGGCTTAAAATCTAGGTTATAATTTTATGTACCTCAGCTTGTTTCATGTACTGCTTTGCCCACCGATCTATCCAAGTACTCATAGTTAAGCTGTGCATTGTTTTATAATCTTATGTAACTTAGCATGTTTCATGTACTGCCTTGCCTATCGATCTACCTAAGTGTTCATAGTTAAGCTGTGCATTGTTTGCAGACCCAATTCATGCTCGACCAACTTTCTGACCTCCAAAGGAAGGTACATATTCTTTATATTAATTAATGCACATTCTTTAGGATTGTAATATTCCCAAGGGTTTTTGGCCTGCGCAGGAAGAAATGCTTTTGGAAACCAACAGTGCTTTAAGGATGAAGGTACTAACTCTGTTCACTTTCGTATCTGGTTCCCCCATTTTATAATCCTTCACAATTTGTTTCATATGTTTACCCATTTGTGCAAATTAACAAAATATAATAAACTAATCAAGTTGTAGTATACATAAGTTTCACCGATCAATATTATCCGCAGATTTCACTCGAAAATTTGTAGCACACCTAGGCAGATTGGAATCTGAGATCATAGTTGTATTGAACACAATTTTAAATTCATTTTACTACTAGGTTAATCACGAATGATTATACGTGTAGGCTTATTAAACTTACTTCTTGTTGTTATGCTTAATATGTGCTAATTTCACTTGTAAAATTAGTTGCCTATACTTTAAAAATGCAGATTAAATTATAGATCTACTTTATGTGTGCATCCATCTTTCTGGCTTCTTATTGAATATGCTTATGTCGTGTTCAATCCATATTTCTCTAAGTTCGTTGATGTCATGTTTGGAAACTGTCATCAAATGAATCTTCACACTTACATGGAACCCTTTTGTTGACTAAATTAATGACATGAGTTCTTACCCTTTTTGAGGATGGACTAACAACCTAAACATTTATCTCGAAAGTCTCAAATTCAAATTAGGAGAATTTGTGATTTATAAATAATGAGAAAATATTTGTTAGTGTCTTAACTTATATTTCAATATTGGACCTCAAACAAAAAAAAGGTCTACATTTCATCATCAGATTCTGTGCCTAACATCCACCACTTGCTAGAATTATGTGCTGATGATCTAAAATTATTGAAATTCCAATAAATTTTGTATATTTGCTGTTAATGATAAACAGTTGGAGCAAATCAACCAAGTCTCTCCTTCTTTGGAAGCTAGAAATCAAAACAATCCATACAACCTTCAGCCTGCTCAGTCAGTCGATTTCGTTGGGCTTTTGCAATCCAATAGTAATGCATTGCAGATCGGGTAACCCCTATTCACAAATTGCAAAGCATGCACGAAACTGGATTTGATGGCGCCGATATTGTCGCTTAAAGTTGTTTCTACAAACACTCTTATTTTCCTCAAATCTTCTCATCCACTTGCAGCTACAAATCTCCGGAATCAGATCAAGCGACTGGCAGGACTGAAGCACAAAACACTGAATTCTTCGACCCCAGATGGATGCTTTAAATTTTGAATACACGGAAGATTCAGAATTCATTAACCAGATAGAATAAGTAGAGGCTACTACTGATGCACGAAAATATACTTGTCTCGCAATTGTATGTGAAAAACTGAACAATCATAGTAACTCTTATTTTGGTCATAAGATTTTCATACCGACGATGATGATGATATGGTTGCAAGGTTCTCCAGGCTGTTTGGTGTCTGTCTATTGGTCTGTTGGAATGAGCTTGTGCGTTGAATTTCTGTACTATTGAAGGATGATGTTGGATCTGAAGTTTTAGATTCAATGAACCCAAGATTGTGTTAATTACAACAGAAGGATCTACGATCTAATAGAAACAGAATAGACACTTCTAAAAATAGAATAGATCTACGTTTGAAATATACTTATAAAAGTAGTAAACCTTGAGGTGATGAGAAGAAGCTACTTGTAGATCAAGAAAGAGTGTGTGACTAGAAATTAATGAAGTAATCCAGATTTTTCTACAAATTCCTTATAAAAGCAAGATGTAGAGACGAAATGGATTATTCAAGAAAAGCAATCAAGAACAATTTTAAGGAACTTTCCCGAGTTTTATCTCCGTCTCACTCTCTTCTAAACACTCAACAACCTAAACACTCTTCTAGCGATATCAAAGTATGTGCAAACACAATAGCTGGTACCGAAGCTCATTGATTTTAAGGGGCCAGATCCTTCCACACTAAACCAAATCACTAGCATTACAAATTTGGCGTAATTAGAATGGTAGAACCAGCAACAACAAGCGGGAACACCATTGCAACAAGTAGAGCAACTATTGCAACAAATTCTGTCACAACCAGTTTCATGTTTCCAGCACCACCAATTTTTGTTGGAGAAAACTATGACTACTGAGTAGTGAGAATTAAAGCTTTTTTCATGACCTATGATCTTTGGAAAGTTGTCTAGACAGGATATGAAGCCCAAACTGTAACTGATGGGTTGGCCAATGCAAAAAGAAGACAGAATGAGGACAGGGCAGCAGAAGACATCAAAGCTCTGACCTTCATTCATTCCTCAGTTTCAAAAACCATATTCTTAAGGATTGTAGCATTTCATTAGCAAAAGAAGTGTGAGAAACATTGCAACTCAGATTCAAGGGTATAGATAAGACCCAAGTATGATGCTGCAGACTTTAAGGAGAGATTTTGCAAACAAGAATAAAAAAAAAAAAAAAAAAAACAAAGAACTTTTAGCCAAAGCGCAAGAAATTATCAATCAAATGAAACTTCAAGGAGAGAAGACTGGTGAGCAGTGGGTGGTGGAGAAAGTGTTAAGAAGCCCACCTAAAGTAATCAAGAGACTTATCACATCTCTCTTCCTTTGGAGAGATGAGATCACTTGAAGCCTACGAGTAGAGGATCGTATGGAGAAGTAAAGAAGTTGTTGAAGGAGCTTTGCAGGCAATATTCAAACAGAAGGTCTCAATGTCCAGTAAGTTAGAAGATCAAAAGGCTATGACTAATGATTCAAGAGAAAAGAAATGCAAATTTCCGCCTTGTGAGATCTGCAACAAAATCAACTATTTGAAAAAGGATTGTTGGCAGAAAGGTAGGCCTTATTGCAGATTTTGTAAGAAGTTCGGTTATCTTGAAAGAGGTTATTTTGAAAAAGGTAGTAGGAGGTCAACAATGTTGACCTAGACAATAATTGCAACAATAACAGAGGAATCAACAGCAATAGAGGGCACATCAGCAGCAACAGAATTAGCAAGTACATTATGCTGAAGGTATAAGAAATGTTTATTGCTAATGATGCTGTAACAACAGGTGAAAACAAAAAGGATATATGGTGCATGGACAATAGTTGTTCAAACCACATGACTGGTAATGTTGAAATCTTCACAATGATCGACTCATATTATAAAAGATTCGTGAAGTTGGGAAATGAAGCTTATATTGATATTTTTGGCAAAGAAATAGCGGTAGTTCAGAGTAAAAAGTGTACCAAATACATTTATGATTTGTTAGTGCCTAAAGTTAATCAAAACTTACTTAGTGTTGCTTAAATAATACAACATGAATATTCCCTCTATTTTGCACATAGTTCATGTAGAATTTATGAATTTAATGGTGTTGAGATTGCTAATGTGCATATAAAGAATAAGAAATTTTCATTTAAGATAGGTTATCTTATCATTTTTGGTCTAAACATGCATGAAGATAAGATAAATATAAGGGGCAGGATGTTTAGGTGCCATAATCTAGAATTTCTTAAGTTCTTGCAATCAAAGAACTTAGTGAGAGATATAATTACTTTACTTGATTTGATTAGAGTGTGTGAGCTTTATTAACAACAAAAATAACATAAAGAACCCTTATATTCATCAACATAGGGTTGGAGAGCAAGGGACAAGTTGGAGTTAGTGCACACATACATTTATGGACCAATGGGAACTAAGTCAATGCTAAAATGTTTGTTTTATGCTATTTATTAATGATTATACATGAATAAACTTAGGTGTATTTTATGAAATTTAAATACAATCTTTTTTCTTTTTTTAAGAAATTCAAAAGAATCACAAAAAATTAAAATAGATACTGATTAAAAGTGCTTAGATCTAAAAGAGGTATAAAGTATACCTTAAATCAATTTGACAAATTTCCTGAACATGGAGTTAAGTATTATCTCATAGTAGTCCATATACCATAACAAAATTGTGTTTATGAAAGGAAAAACAAAATTGTCATAAAGATGAAAAATATATGTAGCTTAGTGTAAAGCATCTTAAAGTCTTTGAATCAGTATGTTATGCCTATGCCCTAAATACAAAAAGAACAAAACTTAAAGACAAGTTAACAAAAAATATCTCTCCAAGCTACAACATTTAGATAAAGAACTATGACATGTATGATTTAAAAACTCAAAAGATTATGATTAATAGAAATATCAAATTTAATAAAGATGAATCTTGAAACTAGGACACATTTATAATTGATAAAAAACAAGTTACAATTACTCAAAAGTCTATCTTTTCAATAAGCTACCCATAAGAGCAATTTGAGAGAAAACACTATTTAAAACCTTTTATAATTACAACCTAGTGTAAAACATCTAAGAGTCTTTAAATCAATTTGTTATATTCATATCCCAAATGCAAAAAGAACAAAACTTAAAGACAAGTTAGTAAAAGATATCTTTTTAGGTTATAACACTTGGACAAAAGATTATAAATTGTATGATTTATAAACTTAAAAGGTTGTGATCAATGAAGATGTAAAATTAAATGAAGATGCATACATTGATAAAAAGCAATTTATAATCACTCAAAAGATAATAACAATAGACTAGTTAGTAATAGTAATAACATTAACAACAATAGTTGTAGTATTAACATTAAAGATTATAGTGATAATGATCATGATGACTTCTTACTAAACTTAACTCTTAGAGCACTATTACCATCACCAATTGCAGTTTCACCTTAAAAATCACTAGTCTTAAGGACTAAACTATTAATAGATATATATTAAGTCATAAGAGACATAATGGTATAGAGATTTGTAGCATTTGAATCTCAAAACTATAAAAAGGCTTCAAATCATAAAGAGCAAAAGTATGATATAAAAGAATAAATTAAAATGATTAAGAAGAATGAGAAATGAGAGTTAATGCCAAAAGAAAGAAAGTAGAAATTTATTAGAGTCAAATGAATTTATAAAACAAAATATAATCTTAATGACTATATCAATAAATAGAAGCTTATGTTAGTAATTAAAGGCTATACATATTAGGCTAATATTAATTTTTCAAAATTATTTACTTTTATTGTATGACTTAGTACAAGTAGACTTTTATTACCCTTGAAAGTTTACATTTGATTAACTTATAACACTGTAGTTTAGAGTAATAAGTTGTAGACATTTTAACTAAACTATTGGCATACAAGCCATTTAATCATTAGAGTACCAAATTAGGACTTCAAGTTCTAACAATTAAGAAAGAATGTTAAAACATGATTTTAGATAAATTAAAAATTTATCAGAATAATGTGTTAATTATAATAAAAGAATTTATCAAAAGTAAAATAAATACTTTTAGAAATAAATTATATTTAAGTTTGACTTACAATAATAATAAATTTAAAAAGGATAAGAATAAGCTACTTAGAAATTAAAAAAAAAAATATGTTTTTAAAAATTAATTATATATTCTAGATTTTTTTATAAATTTCTTATAAAAACAAGATATGAAGATGAAATAAAATGTTTAAAAAAAAGTAATTAAAAGAATTTTAAGATGCAACGTTAATTTTTCTTATTTTCACTTTCCTAAAACACTTAACAAAATATTTTTCAAATAATATCAAAATAATTGCAAATACAACATAAATCTTTTTTTTTTTTCTTGTCTTAATGTACTCTAACTTAGGCCTTAATGTTTTTTTTTTCTTTTTTGAATGGTAACAAAAAAATTTTATTCATGACATTCTTACAACACAAAGGATACTTGTGCAAAACATAAATACAAATTACCCATAAATGATCACTCCAACTCTTACAAATCAAACTAGTAATTTTAATATATTAACAAGAAAATCAAATAAAATAGACTAAATTGTTGCAGCTCTTTAAAAGAAAACAAAAACAAAAACAAAAACAAAAGCAAAAAAAGAAAAAAAAAACAGTACCTAAAATTGATCAAACACCACTACTTCTCGCTTTCCCTCTTCATAACTCTAGCTCTAAAGAATCTCTCATAAATTGATAAGTTTTCCTTTTACTGCCTTTACCTACTGAACTGGATCTTAGATACACCTCGGTACTCCAAAAAGTATTCCCGCCAGCCGAGTTCTCCATCAACCCCATACCAAATCTCATTTCCAAAAATCTTTCCCCCTATTTCTCCAACCCTCCTTTATGATAAAACTTCTTCTCTCTGGCCCTTAATCTTAATTGCTCCCCATTGTTCAAAAAACCAGGTCCACACTAGACTACTTTGTTACCTATAACCCTGACCTTGGCCCTCAGCACTTGTAGTATTAATCAAATTTTAAGATTCAAGATCTCCCTCAAGTTGAGATAGCCTTATCTCAAAAGTGGACCCCGGCCGAGCTTCCTTCACTTGCCAGGTGTCATGTCCCCCCTGGCCTGGACTTTTTGTGAAACACTTGTCCAACTTGGCCTGTGTTTCTTCCGACGACGTAGAGCAACCATCCAACCGCACCTCTTCCCCCGTTGCCCCTACCACATCGTGGTTTCTATAGTTCCCCTCTCCAACTCATCTCCATCAACGGGACTCCACGCTCTCCTCAGAGAAGAAATCGCTAGTTCACTCCCACCCCTTGCCCACATCTAAATTCCTCTTCATTGCAGAAATCGTGGTTGGATCCTCGAATTCCACGCTCACTCTCAGCCGTAGAATCTTTCCCTCGATTGAATCAAAGGGCAACAACACTTTTGTCCCAGCCAAAAACTTCATTGAAAAAGATAAAAATCCCCCTCGTTTTATATCCCCCAAGACCATCACTAAACAAAAGAAAAAAGCCTCGCTGTTCTATGTCCCATTCCTTAGCAATGTACACCCAACAATAATTTTTGGCCCGTATTCCTTCCCCGGCTCTTGTCTTTTACCCTCCATCTTTAGACACGGTTTAAGCCTTCCTTCACCCTTTCTCTGTATCGAAACCCTTAAACCCTGGCTCTCCTCCAACTGAACTGCAACTTTCCCGTAGTTGTTAGATTCAACCCTCTCAGCGCCATTCACACATCTTCTCACCACCTACGATTCTCAATGTTCGCAACCTTAATCCCAAGTCTATAGTCTAAAAACTATGCCTCATCAGCGATCGTATAGCTTCGAAAGCTTTCCCTCTGTTAATGAATCTACCGAACGCGAACCTCCAACCAGATTTTCTCACCTTTCTCCGTATAAATGCATCCGCACTTCTCCCCATTTTTTGAAAGAATCTTTATGCCCACTTATCATTCATGGCCAGCAGAAAGTGATTCCCAAACAAAGTAGTCCTGCCCATCATCTCCTTGTTTTGCCATCATACTCCATTTGTTCAACTACCTTGAAGCTACATCTGTAGAGAATTGAGAAAACTAGAGAAAGCTAGTAGCAAGAAGAAAAAATAAATCGAAAAAACGAATTGGGGGCCGCTGCCAGCAAGGAAAAATGAACGGCAGCCTTAGACGGTTCCTAAGTTTAGTGTTGCGGAGGAGTGAGAGAGATATATTCTTAGCAATAAAATATCATTCACCTATAAAAAGAAAAAAAAAAAAAAGATTTTCATACCTCAATGTTAATTTCAAAGTGAGAAATTGTTTGGGTTGCGATTTAATTGTATTGAAATAGCAAACGAAATGATGCATATTTTTTGATATTCATCATTTTATGTAAAAATATTAAGACTTGTATGCGATCGTTTCCACACTTCTTCATATTTCACAGGTAATAGAGTAACTCCTTATTCCAGTATTTAAACTGTGGCCATCAATTATAGAACCTGTGTAACTATGTTGGGTGTCTAATTTTTTGGGATGTCATTAATAAAATATTTCTGCAGGAAAAAGAAAAAAAAAAACCCCATTAATATATTGATGATTGTATGATATCGTTGATTATATGGTGACAAATGAACTTTCAACTCTTTTGGGCCTCCATTCAACCAAAGAAATTTTTTTTTATTAAATCTGCCGTTTGTTGGCCTACATGTTGGCTATATTTGTTTTCATAAAAAAATGTTGGCTATGACAATTATGCCAAATTGCCAACTATTGGATTTTTGTGTAACTACAATGACAATCGGGTTAATGATAAGTCTTGCTTGTTTTGGTCACCAATGGTTTTTTGTTCATTTAGGAAAGTTCTTGCTGTTTTGATTTCTGATGACAATTTGATTGTGCATTGTGATATGCAAATCTCTTTTTTATTTTTCTTTGGTATTTCTAATTCTTTTCCAAAAATTGAAATAGCCTATTCAACTAAACAATGAGCCGACGAGAGTAACTAGGAAGGCTGTCCTTAGAGATAGGGATTGCTTCGGTTTTGAAAGCGTTTTGATTTTGGGAGGTGTCCTTAGAGATAGGGAATGCTTCAGTTTTAATAGAATTCAAGTTTGATTTTGGGTGCGGATGTACAGTCCTAGTTTTCTAATAAAATTGACTGGTAATTGTACCTTCTCAAAAAAAAAAAAAAAAAAAAAAAAAAGAGAGAGCCTACGAGAGTAACTAGGAAGGCTGTTCTTAGAGATAGGGAGCACTCAGAATTTCGCTGGGCGTGAAGGGCATCTATAATGGTTGTTTATGAATGCATAGTGATTTAATTAGCAGCATAATCTACAACTAAATTATTTGTATGATCCTCCCCCCCCTTTTCGGTTTTGATTTAATCGTCTTCAACTGCGATGAAATTTAAGCTCGGAGTGTCACCCAATCTAGTATTATATAAATTGTCATTTCGACTTGCTTAACAGAATATATTATGGGTAATGTTATTCATGGTGATTTAATTTTCTGACTAAGTTGCCCGAAAATATTAAGTGAGAATGAGACAAAATTGAATTAGAAAATTTTCTCTTTAAATATTTTTATTTTGTTATATCAAAATTTTCTATATCACTTTAATGACTATTCGTTCAATTTTATTGAGATACTAAGTTATTATAATAATAATAATAATAATAATAATTATAATTATTATTATTATTAGTTCTCGCATTAAACAAGAAGTTATAAAATATAATTTTAAAAACAAAGGCATGTTCGTGAAATCTTGCAAGGATACGCGGGATGTGATTGGTAAATATCTCCGCTGTATACCACGAATTGAATTTTCTTTTTTCAATTTTTTTTTTTTTATATGTCACTTTGTGTTTCCTCATTGGTGATTGCTTCATTCTAATTGGTAGAACCAAAGAGAAAACCTCCAATTGGCAATGGAGGATAGCGTGCCTGTGCCTGAAGGCTCATAAGAAAATCTTAAATTATTTTTAATGTCTGAATCTTGATATTATATTATTTTTTTAATAAATATAAAAAATTATCGTAAAAATATTAGTTATTATTTTTGTGAGTTCAGATTAATTTTGCTTGTTATCCTATTTGATTCAACTTCTCTAATAGATGATTCTGAACTGGACTTCTCAAACCCATACTATCACAAATCACCTTTCATCCTTAAGTATTCGAACACAAACCAATAAAAAAAGACATGCCAAATTACTACTAACCTCACATTGGGTGGTTGATGATGCTACACTTTACTTTATGAGGGGCTCCTTCGGCATGTGCACGTCCTTTTCCATTCATTGGTCCTTCAACGTGTCGATTACTTTGCCTCCATACGAAGTCTGCCACCGAACTGAATTGTTGGTCAAATCTGGCCGTCTCCATCTTCCAGGACAGATCTACCATCGCACTTGCGTTCTCCGATGAAGATTGGCATTCTCGAAATTGTATCGTGTGCTTGAATTTAATAAGAAACTTACTTAATAGAACGACTAAGTATTTTCTGTAACTTTTTAGTTTTCACACATAACTAAGTGTATGTGCACGTTTGAATATATTGTAATTATCGATATGCAACATATCATTATAAACAATTTTGGCTTTGGACCAACACAATCGTGTTCCACTACTAAATTTTCTATTTGTAACTACTAGCTACAGTTCTAATAGTAGAGTTATTTAAATTCTTAATTTGATATTTAGAGTTTAAATGTTAATATATATATATATATATATATATACACACACACACACACACACACATAAGATTCAAGTACAAATTATGAATGATGAAAAAAATATATATTTATATTATGAACAAATATAGAGAGGTTATACACCAGGTTTGTTTTTTTGTTTCCCTTTTGTGGTTTCTAAGATGTGTTCAAATACATAGATTTGTAGGACTTTTGATCCTGAACAATGTTCATGAAAACATAAAATTAATATGGCCACTTGCATCACTGACATATACATTACCCATTCTATCCAATAATAATTGAAATAATGAAAAGATCAACCAAAGATCAAAACAAATACATGTATACTTGGTGCCGCAGGCCACTTTGGAGTTGGGACTATCTTGCATTTAATGACAACGACGACATAATTCTTTTCTCACTATTTCATTCTATTATGCATCATCTTGTATCTAACATGAAGTAGAATTAAAAAAAAAAACAAAAAGTTAACATCAATTGCTCATGTAATTGTTTTGCTTTAGATTTTTTTATTAAAACATACAGTTATTATTATATAAATGAAATAGATAGAACATACAATTTTATAGAAATTTTTATTTGTCTTAGGACAAGAAAAAGGAAAAGAAAGCCAAATTAGAGCATCATAAAGCGTCATGACATGTAAAGATGTGGTTCAGCTTACCGTTGCCACAAACCAGGCAATAGAGAGGTGAGAATTGAAAGGGGAGAGGGTGGAAAGTAAACCCCTGTTTATTTGAATGCTGGAAAAGAAGGCAGGACTGACAAAGCCCACGAGGAAGAAAATACCCAACGAAGTCGGTGATCAATTGAATCCACCCACCATAATCAATTCTTTTTTTTTTTTTTTTGTAATTTCTATATATATTAAATTTATTATGAAAATTTTATGATGTTTTCCAAATTTTCAGAATAACGTTTAGAATTGAATGGGGTCAAAACTGTACCCGAACAGGAACCAGATCGAAATGGGAATCCAACATGACCTAGAAGAGAGATTGAAACCATCCCTAAACCCGGAAATGAATCGTCGGTTCCAAAATAGAAACGGGAACCGGCTTGACCAGCAATGGTAGATCTACTTGAAGGTTATTCGGAAACCCTCTTCCTCAAAGGGCTTCTCAATTAGGAGCTTCCATGAGAGCTTAATGCAATATGTTGGTGTATCTCATTTCGAGCTTTTTCCTAATAAAGTCATTTGGCAAAAGTACATTCCTTCAAAAATCTCTAAATTCCTCCTCCTTGCTGCTAGGGATAGAATTCTCACTAACCCTAATTTATATAAACGGGGTTGGTTCCTAGTTAATATGTGTCCTTGCTGTTGTATTAACAATGAAGATTCAAACCACCTGATGCTTCATTGCAAGTTTGCAGGCAATACTTCACGGGTGTTTTTTGAGTTGTTTATGCTGGTACGTTCCCTAGTATTGGATTCCTAAGAGATTTGGACTTATGATTCTTTCCTTTATTTGTTGGCATCTCTGGAATGAGGAAGCAACGAGGTTTCTGAGAATAAGGCTGCTAGTGAAAAAAAATAGTGATTTATCGCATTTTTTGTTCATTATGCGCATGGGGTAGAGCTTTCAAGTTGCTTGATGATTGAGTTGTAACAATTCTTTTAGTCTATGTCATAGATATAACTAAATGTTAGACTGAGACTCAATGTTCTCTGTGGCTCCCTTTATATTCCAGCTTGGTGTATTAGTTTAGGGATGAAACTTTTTGCATTCTTTGTATTCTTTTGGTCTGACCAGTAAAATATTTACCTATCAATTTTTTTTTTATAAAAAAAGTGCCCCCCCCACTAGAATTAAGGAAAGACTACTGTTAGCTTCACTGAAAAATAATCTTTGTCCCCTCTGAATTCATAAAATAAGGTTATAAGCAATTCTCTCTACTACATAAAAGAAGTATATACTACAAGAATTTTCTGATCTCAAGCATTTCTTTACTGTTTATTTGTAAACTAAGTTGTTTATATTTCCATCATTCAAAATAAAATATTTAATAATAAAACTATTATTTATTTTGAGTTTATTATCTGACTAAAAAAAATATATTATTATTTTTCTAATATATCTCTCATTTAAAAGTGTTCGTCATGTGTTTGTTTTCAAATTAAAAATGCTTAATCTATATTTTAGACAAAAGTTTTCTGACGATGCTACAGTTTGAATCCCATTCAAGCACTTATTATTGATTGTGATAGATTTATAGTGATGTCACTAAATATTATAAATGCTTAATCGATATTTTAGTCAAAACATCGTATTAAGAACTAAAAATGCCAAATAAAGCTTTAAATTTCTTTTTATAACTACAATTTATTTCGCTTGCATTTACTTTGTGAGCTTTTTTTCTTTCTTTTTTGTCAAAAATTGGTGCCCTCGCCAACTAAAGTTTGTGGCTCTGCTATCGTTTGGATTTGTCGAAGCAATTCGTATTGATTGGAATAGCTAAATTCATAGTGATGCTATTAGACATTAGCAAGGACAGTATGATAAGTATTATATGCCCCCACTGGTATAAATTCCTGGATCCACCACTCTCGACCCATGGTGAGGCTACCAAATACATGTCCGGATCTAGATGTTGCGTATTGAATGCCGTGCGTCACGAAAATATTTGATTGATGTGATAAATCTAATCAAATCACAGACGTTTCCTCATTTCAAACAAAAACAGCACGGCCAAGATATATGTTCTTGTCTTGGGCTGAGACTGTACATCTTCAATTTACGATATTGATAGAACAAAATTCGGTTCAATTAGGCACCGGGCAGTGAATAAGTTGAAATGTTTCCAGTGTGGCATTCTTATTCAATTTTGATTGGACCTGATCCTTTGTAAACAATGAGAAAATAAGCTTGAAAAGTGAAGGGAAAACGACTCTTGGTAAGTGCGTACGAATGAAATTTTGGCATCTCTCAAAAGACCATATGAAATGCCTCGACAACTGCCCCTAATAAAAGCTCTTTTTGCGGGTATATGCCGTGAAGGAGTCGGACCCACTACCAACTTTTCCCCTAGTTCTCACTCTTATTCATTGCCGTTGTACATGTAGGAACCTTTTTGGCCAATGTACGCGTGTGGTTGGATTGCTCACTATGCATCATTTTCAATGGAATATATATATATATATATATAATATCTCGTGAACAAGGTGCGATTACATCACATAAATAGTGTTTGATATTACATTGGGTTACTAAACTTTGAAAAAAGAATTAAATTGGTACTACTTTCTATTATTACGAGATTTTTAAGAAGAGGAATTTTTTTTTTTTTTTAGTTCAATGATGCGATTTGTATTAAAAATAAAATCTTTAAGTTTAATTTTAGTATGAAAATTATACAAATTGCTAACACTTCTTTTTAAGAGTAGATAATATATTATATATTAAATTTTTAATTATATATTTAATATTAATAACAATTAAATTATTATTTTCACTTTTCATCATTCTCTTTCTTTTTGTTGTTTTATTATTTTCCCACCTTTCACATTCAAATAAGTCAACACGAGAGTGAGTGAACAAGATCGACAAAATAAGGGTACTAGAATTGGTAATGATCTCATGGCAATTCTAGGGTATGACTTTGTTACAGCTTTGTCTAACCTTATGGTTATGGTAATCGAATATAATAAAGCTGGTCTGAAAATATTCTTTAGTACAAAGTGAAGACCGAAAAATGGAAAAAAGAATACACTCATTGCTGCCGAACGCATTTGGAAGAATGGATTGAGATCAAAGTTTGGTTCTCTCTCCAAACAGGGACAACATGACATATAAACATATATAAGTGAGATTTGAACTCAACCTCTAGAATTTATACCCTTAGGTTCTTTTAACAAACCTGTCGTTAGCGAGTTATGCCTTTTTCCTAGCATTGTTATACTTTACCAAGTTATGAGACTTAAAATTCACCATAAAGGCACCTTGATCGCGGTCCACATATATAGCAGACAGCCAAGTTGGGGACAAAGTTTTGTGCAGCTAGCGTAGATAGAAAGCATAGGGGAGGCCTTATGCCTTTAGCAGACAAGTTGTTTTTTTGTTCATTGTTCTCATTTTTCTTTTGTTTTATAGTGCTCAATTTTAATAAGAGATGTAATTATCAAAAAAAGAAAAAAAAAACGAGATTTAATGCCCTTCGGACAGGAAAACAAAACGAGCATATATTTTCAGTTCAATCAAACTGAATATTACCCATATAAAGCAATTTTTACAAACTGTTTTTTTTTTTTTTCTTTTCCCCTATCGTGAAATGAAACTTTATGAGAAAATGCGAGAAAATCAACTATATTCCATGCTCGTAACTTTTTGATTGAAAGAAAATAGTGGAAAAGAAAAGTGAAGGTAAGGAAATTAGTTGGTCAAAGACTTTTTCTCATGTTTGGATAGAGCAAAGAAAGTGGAAGAAAAGGAAATCGAGGAAAATATGTCAGTGTCACCTTTCTGGCCAAATTGGTGAGGAAGTGTTGGAAAAGCATAATTTTTCTTAAGAAAAGTATATTATTCTCCTAACCTTTTTAGTGTGCTTAAGAATAAGTTGTAGGATAGTGATGTAAGTTAAGTTTATCTGTTTTTCTTTTCTCCTCCTTTCGCTCATTTCCAAATAAAACATGGTAATTTCTACTCAATTTCTTTCCTCTGATTTCAAGGTAATCGAAAAATCGAAAAAACACAAGCAAAGTTACCATTTTCTCATGTCTTTCCTTCTTCCCAGTTTCTCTCACTCTATCCAAACATTAAGAGATATTTTTGGGTTAGAAGATAATAGTCCAAAGATGATGTTATTCTCCGAATTATCCAGTCACCAGAAATACAAAATCTAGAAGCCACCGAAAATGTAGGCCTCTATCATTTTTCCCAAAAAAAAAAAAAAAAAAAGGGACTCAATTCGGTACAATTCCTGATTTTCCAGTTATGAGAAGGTTTCCCCACGAATTTTCCTTTCTTTTATTTTTTATTTTTGGCCGACACCCGTGTGAAAGTGTTAGAGGGATCTCAATAGTCCATGCCCATGGCAGGACCCATTGCCAGGCCCTTCTTCTCGTCCTTTGGAAGTTCATATACAACCGCTTCTGCTGTTGCCATCAATGAAGATACACTGAAACCATAACATATTAAATGTTGCTGGTTAGCAGGAAATAGAAGGTAACGGCAGGCAATAAAGATTGAAGACTCCTATACTAATATTTAGACAATGTTTATATATATATATATATATATATATATAACCTGACTCTTATTTTTCAAAAATAAGGTATTTTTCCGACTAAAAGTTGTGACATGATCATAATGAAGTAACTGTATCATTACACCGAGGCTCATTGTGTGTGGGAACAGAAATTCCTGGCGTACCCACATAGTTCTTCAAATCAGTGCTTGGACTAAGAGATATCGCGTCCAAATCTCATCCTTCACCTATTTAAAAGAAAAGAAAAAAAAAACAGAGATTTGTTAGGAGTAGGATCAGATCATATGGAAGATATATGTCGCGTGAAACACATTGGATATTTAGGTAGACAGTAGAAGTCAACCAAACCAAATTGATATTATTGTCCAAAAATACACATTTCCTTGAAAAGAAGTTTTAGTCGGAACCAATTAACTAAAATAAAAATGGAAAACCGAGACAGATAAAGAAAACCACGTAAGGGGGAAGAACCACAAAGAGTTGCTGTATAGAAGTATATGAGACGTAACCAGTTATATGATGTAATGCTCTATCGCTTTCAGAGATTTGTGATACAAGATACTATATTAGAGCTTCTTTTTGCAACATTAAACATAGTTTTCTGAAATTACATATAAGTAATGAATTTTTAAGCCATTAATGAAATGCGGAATCTAATTCTTCTTTTTTCTTTTTAATCCTTTTACCCTTTGAAGAAAGAACAGCAATGAAATGGCTAAACTCATAGCATTACGTTCCATTAATTTTCAAGAGGACCCTTTCCAAGATTGTCACACCTTCGATCGAAAGTTTTGGCTTTGTGGAAGCCAAAGTGGGTAATATATAGGATCTATCTTATACCCTTTTCACCTATTCAGCCTACACTTTATAAATGAGGTAGGCCGAAGCTGGGTAGGGCCAAGTCCATGGTGGGTTAGGTCGGAAACAACTACAATGATATAACCGTGATAGATACAATTTCTTTATTTTATTAATTGTATTTAAGTGTATTTATCACATTTGCCTCCAGCAATTGTTGTCCTTCAACAATCTATAAATGTTGGACTTGTAACTCATCTCAAGAAAACAAGTATTATATGGATTTGTTGTACTTGTAGCGCAAGGGTTTAGCACAATAAAATACTTGATCCTAAAACGTAGGCTCTCTACAAGTTTTGCTCATGTAGAGTATCACCTAAAACCAGGTGTGCATTAATTCAATGCACAGAGGTTTTGCCAAAAGGGATAGAAATGACAACAAAGAATGGCTTTGTCATGTATAAAATTTGGGGACCCTATGAATAATGGATCATGTCATTCAAGATTTGACAACAAAAATGACATGTCACGCGTGTGTGATAAAATTGGAATAAAGAGGTAGCAAAGTCAGCAATATCATGAAAATTATGGGGTTGTGAATTACATTATATCTTGCCCCCTCCCCCCCCCCCAAAGCCCCCCACTCACGAGCGCAAGATTCTTTCGGTTTAACTTTTTTCGTTGTGTTGCCACGAGAGATATGACGTTTGTGTAGCCAGAAATGGTAAGTAAAGGACACTCGCAATACCTTAGCTATTGTTTCCAGATCACGCATATGGTCGATGATCGGCAAAAGAGAAGATCACATATATCATTGTGTTTAGTAAATATTGTTGAGAGTACTAAATTTTTAGCAATAAAGAATAAGGTAATACCGTGTATATTTGATTATTCTTCAAATTCTATAATATAGGAACTTCGAGCCTTTTTGAAGAAGGAAAAGGAAGAGGACGGTTATAATGGTAGACATGATGGCAGAGAAGGGGAGAGAAAGAGACTGTGAGAGGGACGTATAGGAGCGAGGAACATTCATGCAAAAATGGGAATTGAGAAAAGAAAAAGAGGAGGAGAGTGGAATGATCTTTCTAGGAGTCTTTCTAAAATTAATTGAAAGGAGATGAGAAGAATCTTCTCTAACCATCAATAAAGAATGCAGGTTGGCTGCTTAACCTCTTCCATATACCCACAATGTACTTTAAATTCACATGTATACTGTTTCATTTGCCAAGAACGGAAAAAGACGCTTTTTGTTTTTTTTTTTTTTTTATAAAGAATAAATCCAAGAACTCATCAAGTTAGATATGCCAAGCATTGTTAGATATGCCATGTATCTAGGAGAGTTCCCCCACTAAGCATTCCTCACCAAGTTTCCTTTGACGGTCCATTCCAAGAGAGGCAAGAAGCAAGAAGGAGTGGGAGCATTTGCTCCCACTCATTCTTTAGTTGGATAACAAAGTAACAGGGTGAGCAAAATGGGGGAAGGAAAATAGGAGGAGAATAACATTGTTTGTCGTCTCTATGTTTTGGTTAAAGGGTGATGGAAGTAAAGAAAATTAAAATTCTTCTATTTAAAAAACCGATGAAAAGTGAGAGAAAAAGAAATAATATTTGTTATAATTATGATTTTACTTTTATACTGAAGTTTATGAGTATTGATAGAGAGAGTTAATACGGATAAAATAGTCTTTGTCATCAAACAACTAAAAAAAATCAATAATTTATTTTTTTAAATTTTTCTTTCTAAATATTTTTCTAATGTCAATATCTTGCAAATGTTCCGAAGGGTGGCTTTCACTCCCAAATAAAATGAAATGAGAGAAAAGTCCAAAATATCTCTAACGTCTCGGCTTGAATGTCATGATGTGGATGAATAGAAGACTTATTTAACTGCTGTAAAAATGGATATAAGACGGCACCGATCTAACTAATTCTATTTAATGACATTTTCGGATCAATTTTGCAGTAAGGAAGACTAATTTTCTCTTCAAACGATCTTAATGATGCACTCCTCCTCCACATTGATCTAGTCCATTCATGATTATATTCTTGGAGTGTTCTTAGCAAAAATCAAATTCTGATTGAAAAGGAAGATGAGTTTCTCTACACACCAACTAAAATAAGTAAATATTATTTTCAAAGTATAACTAATTCTGAGTAATATACCACATTTTTATTTTAAATTTAGGATACGAGACCGTAAGTTAGGAGAAAATTCAATTGGTCTAATTAGAGGAATCGATGCCTATAATAATATGTCCTGCTGGTAATTCATTTATTTAATGAGGCCCAAAATTATTTCTTGGAATGTGAATGGGTGGAAGGATTATAGTAAAAAGGGTATGTATTGGAGATTGTTTTTAGAGATGGAATGCTGATATCTATTGTCTCCGAGAAACTAAGATGGAACAGGTGGATGCTCCGCTAGTTAGGAGCCTGGTTGGGCTCAATAACTTTAATTGGTCCTCATTACCATCGAGAGGTGTCTCAGATGGCTTCACCATTGCTTTCTACAAGAAGTGCTGGAATTTTGTTGTAAGGGATATCTGTCAAGCTTTTAATGATTTATTTTACACGGGAACCCTTTCTCACTCTCTCTACTCTACTTTCGTTGTGTTAATTGCAAAGAGAGCTGTTGTGGTGGATATTAAGGGTTTTAGGCCTGTAAGCCTAATCAACAGTTTCTATAAAATTCTTTTGAAAGTCTTGTCCGAGAGGTTAAAATTGGTGATGCACAGACTCATCTCTCCTAATCAACGTGCATTTGTAAGTGGCCGTCAAATTTTGGATGCGGCTTTGATTGCTAATGAATGCATTGAGTCTCCTATTAGTAGTGGAAATTGTAGGCTGGTTTGCAAGTCAGACATTGAAAAGACCTATGGCTGTGTTAATTGGGAATTATCTTTTTCATTATGGAGCAAATGGGTTTTGGTTCTAAATGGATATCTTGGATCCGTAGCTGTGTTACTTCTACTTCTTTTAATGCTTATAAATGGTACAGCTAAAGGTTATTTTAAAAGCGAGAGGGGATTGAGGCAGGACGATTGTTTATCCAATGCTACTGTTTCTTTTTTGTGATGGAAGCTTTTACTCGATGCCTTAAGGCTGTGGAAGACAGAAATTTGATCAAGGGTTTTTCCAGGAACCGACAGATTTTATTTGCAGTCGATACTTTGCTTATGTGTGTTGCCGGAGAATTCCATGTTTTATGGTCAAAGTTTGTACTTGTTTGCTTTCAGGCGGTGTCAGGGCTCAGTAAAAACTTGACAAAATTGGAAATTTTTCTTATTGGCCGGATTGATAATCTTGAGCATTTTGAAGATATATTGGGATGCAAAGTTGGTTCTTCCCCTTGGCAATAAATCAAAATCTTTAGGAGTTTGGAAAGCTGTAATGGAAAGGATCCAGTTTCGCTTAACCTCTTGGAAATGCAGGTATTTGTCATTGGGCGGAAGAAGAGCACCTTTTCCCAAATCCCCACATAACATTTCTTATTGCTCCAAGACCCCAAAAGTGTCATTCCTTATCTTGATAAAATTTTTGCTAGATTCATGTGGCGGGGCAGCTTGGATAATAACAAATATCACTTTCTTTCCTGGGCTAAAGCTAGAAAAGACATGTCATGCTGGTTGAGGAGGTAAAGGCCTTTCTCTCATGAGCAAGGCTCTATTTGGCAAGTGGATATGGCGTTTCTACACAGAGAAAAACAGCATGTGGAGGTGCTCAATTGCTCAAAAATATGACTGTGACTGGATGTTGGGTAAAGAGGAATAATGTTAGAACAGCCCTTTCATGTCTTTTTTGTACAATATCAGGATGTCATCAGGGAATTGCAGGTGTGAGAGATGTAATCTCGATGCGCCCACAGAGATACCCCCAAATAAGCCTATAGCCAATCCTTTGTGAAGAAGAAGTGATAGGCCTTTTACGGCTATAATAAATAGCAAAAGGGATAAAGGTTCTCCCTGCCTAAGTCCTTTCTGTAGTTGGACTTCATGAGATGGGGACCCATTAACAAGAATAGCAACTTTAGCTGTAGATACACATTCTTTGACCCAGGATCCCCTTTTGTGACCAAATCCCATCTTCCTCAACACCTCCTCGAGCTAGGTTCATGAACAAGAATTAAATACTTTTTAGAAGTCAAGCTTTAGTAATACTCCTGGTTCCTTTCTATGCTTTAAGTAATTTGTTAGCCCTAAGGCAATAAGAACTCCGTCCAAGATATGTTTAACATGGATAAAAGCACTATGGTTATCTCCAACTAACTCACCAACCACTTTCCACAATCTATTTGCAAGCAACGTAGCTTTGATCTTGTAAAGGAACCCAATAAGGCTTATAGGCCTTAATCCTTGAGAAGCATAGAACCATACACTTAAAAAGTAAGTGTGATGAAGGAAGATTTGATCCCCTTGATAAAGAACTAGATTGGTAAAACTCATTGACCATGCAAATGATATTCGCATGTATATTATTTCATTCTTCCATAATGAACATAAAGTCAAACCAATCAGAGCCTAGTGCTTTAGAACCTTCGCACTCCCATATTGCTTCTTTAACCTCTTCTTGTGTAAATGGAACTTCATGATCAGCCGAGGTCAAAGCTAATAGTTTTCTCAACCCCTGCTCTCCCATTAACACCATTTTAGTAGAGTTATCCGCATATAAGTTTTCATAATAATTAGACACTGCAGCTCTGATTTCCTCAGGATTTATGAGCTTTAAATTTGCATCATTAATACATCTAATGTAATTTCCTCTTGATCTTTTAATGGCAGAGAGATGGAAAAATCAAATATTGTTGTCTTCTTCCCTAATCCACTTACTTCTTGACTTCTGAATTCTTTACATGTGTGCTTCTTCTGCGGTTCAATCCATAAATGGGGGGTAAGTTTTGGGGCGTCCTAAACTTTTGAAAATTTTTATAGTTAAATTTTAAACTTTTTTTTGAGTTTTCCAATTAGTTCTAAATTTTTAATTTTCATTCCATATAATTTTTTTTAAGATAAGAATTAATCAAATTATTAGATATTTAATTTAAATTAGTAGAAACTATATAAAAAACACTTTAAAATATGTTTTAAAAATATATTCACATACATATTTTACTAAATTTCCTTTGTGTTACATATAAAAAATAAAAATTTTAAATTCTTCTTATTTTTCTCAAATATATGTGCAAGGAATTTAAGATTTTTGTCTTTTTCACATTTTAAAGCTTATTTTAGATATTTTTTTTATTGGACTTTGTCAAGTATCTAATAATTTGATTAATTTTTATTTTAAAAAATTAATATGAAATAAAAATTAAAAATTTGTGATTGAATGAAAAATTCAAAAAAAAAAATAATAATTTGACAACTCAAAAACATTTAAGATATAATTATAAAAATCTTCAAAAATTTAGGACTTCCCGAGTACGTATCCCTCCAACTTTTGTTCATCATTGAGTTAGTTTAGCTCTTGTAGTTTATCCAATTTTGCCAATTCATGTTCCATACATTGAATGCTGCTGTTCACATTGCCAGACTCTTATTTGCTCAAAATCTTCACAATCCTTAAAAACCCCAATGCAATGTTGACTAAAAGAATCCCACCAACCTCCAATCAAGTCAATGAACCTCAGATGCTGTAGCAAACATTCCAGAAAATGAAAAGGCTTCGGCTCCCATTCCATGCTTCCATACTAAAGTAAGACAGGGCAGTGATCCGAAAGATATCTTTCGAGTGTCCATTGTTTTAAGATAGACAATTAACTAAACATTCATTGAAAATTAATATGCAATCAATTCGACTCATGGAGGAGGAATTGGCCTAAGTAAATTTTTCTCCATAGCATAGGCAGCCCAAGGGTTATAGTCATAATGTTCCTCTTATTCAACTATTTTAATCATTTTGCATCCATCAATTCTGATTCATCAATAAAATATGCCGAAGCATGTATGCCAGCCATTAATACACTAACATTATTTAGTCATTCTCCAACATTGGGCATGACATTTAAAGTCATCTCTAAGAAACCATGGCTCTATGTCGCCAGCGTCGAAGTCCAGGATTTCTCTCTATAAAACGCCTCTATCACCATCGGTATTTCGGGCATATACAGCAATGAGAGTAAAAGATAAATTTCTAACAACTATAGGCCCTCTTACTGCAACCTATCTTTCAGCTTTATGTACAGAGCTCATTGGGAAAAACTTTGTCCCAATCATAGCCCCACCTCCTGAATTATTTTGAGCTTTTTGACGGAGAAACAATGGAGGGTGTAATATATATTTAATTACATAATAACTTTATTGTAAAACTTTTGATGTGGGCGAGCTTTAGTCTCTTTCTGTTTTTTTTTTTTTCATATTTTTAATCTATGGGGTTATTTCTGACCATATTTGGCTTTGTAAGCATTTTATCATGATTTTTCAATAACTTTTTCAATTTCAATTATTAAAAAAAAAAGGTCACTGCAGCTAACTTTTGTATGAAAGATAAAATTTTTGAAATAGCGATATATGAAATATTTGGATAAACCCTAAATTTTTATGAATTTTTTCAATGTGTTATATATCTTTTCACTTTATCAATTTAATTATGTATCTTTAATTTTCTTCTAATCAAGTTCATTTTAAGATGAAACTTAATTAGCCTGTTAAAAGCCACAGTTAACCAAATGAAATGCACAAAAGAGGGGAGAAAAAAAAAAGAAATATGTGAATGGTGTTTTTCATTTCGGTCCTAAACCTTTGCAAATTTGTTTGATGTAGTTAAATATCTTTTTCTCTTGTCAAAAGGAGTTCCATACCTTTTTTTAAATATATATATATATATATATATATATATATATAGAACTACATTAAAAAAATGGGCAAAGGTTTAGGACCAAAATGGACAAAACAATTTGCATATTTTATGTTTTGCTTTTTCTTTTCCTTTCTCCGCGTATCAAATATGGTAACAGGTTGACGAATTTTCGTCCAAAAATCAACTTAGGTGAAATAAAAAGAAAAGGTATAATACTAAAATAGCAAAACGAAAAGAAATAAAACTAAATTAAAAAAACTACGAAATTTTATGACTAAAATGCAACATATTTAGAATTGCTAGATAACCTATGAATATTAATCTTCTTCATTTGTCTACTTTAAGGTTGATTAATATACAAATAAATTTTTAATTTAATAGATTATAGTAAATTTAACTTGACCTTTAAAATGTGACAAATTTGTTCTAATAAATTTATTTTGTAACAATTTTATTCTATTGTCAAATTTTGTTAATAATTTTTATAAATTTGGATAGTATGTCAGGATGACTTATTAAAGTTGATGATATGAACAAAAAACTATGTTATCCTAATACATTACGTGGATTAACATAAAATATTAGTTGATTTTGATAACAGGATAAGTTCGTTAAAAAATTATATAATAACAAAATTTTTATATTTTAAAGGTTGAGTTAAATTTATTATAGTTTTAAAATTGGAGATTGATTTGATTTGTACATTAATTTATTTATGATATTGTTAAGTCATATCCTTCTTATATATATATATATATATATACTCTCGTTAACGTGTAAGAGATTCCAGCAATATGAATATATACGCAAAACCCCTTCTTTCCCGAGTTCTTTCAAGAAGGACAATCGTTTTTTTCTTTTTCAAATTGACCCACGAAAATTGGAATTAATTAATTACGAGTACTATTTATTAACAATTCATGACCATTTCCTTTGTCATTTCTAAGGAAGCAAAGGGAATATAGTTCAAATGGTGATGAATATAAACACGTTATTGGAAGAAAAAAATTGGAATCCCCGCCGTCAATACAGTGTGTGTGTGTGACATCATATAACCTTCCAATGGCTCTCCGTGTCCATACAAAAATACAGATCCGGGACTGTAACGGCATTAAAAGAAATAGAACATTTTTCATAAATAAGAAAAATAGAATAGAAAAGGGAAAAACAAAATAAAATAAAATAAAAGCATAAAGATTGTAGGGCTAGAAAGGAAAAGGGATAGGTCTTACACCACTAGACACTTAACAAATAGATCGTACAAGCTCCAGCCAATGGGAACTCGACAGCGAATCCTCAAAAAAAAAACCACCCTGGTTTTGCCCAGAGCCTGCCATTTTCCTTTGCAAACCGCCATTCCACCATACCTCTCTTTCCCCTTCATTTCCCTTCCCCATTCTATATAAATGTGCATGCTTACTTTGGCCAAACTTCACATTTAGCAAGAAGGAGAAAAATCCTATTTATAACTATTGGCCCCCTTTCTCTCAGTGTTCTAGTCTTTATAGTTTTTTTTTTTTTTTTATCTCTTTCTCCTTCTCTCTTTTTTGGTTCAGGTTTGGTGCTTCTTTTTTGGTGTTTCTTGGGTTTTGGTTGTTGGGTTATTTAGAGGAAAGAAAGATTGCCCCCTCTCTGCCCTCCGGCACCGCCTTGCTTGTGTGTGTCTGTGAGTGTGGAAAAAGAGAGAGAGAGAGAGAGAGAGAGAGAGAAGAAAAAAACCAAAAAAAGATGGGAAGGGGAAGGGTTCAGTTGAAGAGGATAGAGAACAAGATCAACAGGCAGGTAACATTCTCCAAAAGAAGAGCTGGTTTGCTGAAGAAAGCCCATGAGATCTCAGTCTTGTGTGATGCTGAGGTCGCTTTGATTGTCTTCTCCCACAAAGGGAAGCTCTTTGAATACTCTACGGACTCTTGGTATAATTCCACATCTGTTTTCACTTCTCTGATATATGGTGTTAAGTTGTTTAATTCATTTCGTTGTGCACCTTGTCCTTTCACATGGGGCTCAAAAATTGTTTTCCTTTTCCTCTACTTTCCTTTCAAGAAGTTCTCTCTCCTTTTTTTTTTCCCCTCTTTTTTTCTCTTTAGTGTTGGAAACCCTCGATCTATATCCGTGTTTCTGCAACATTCATGGTGGTTAAAAATCGTAGGTAGAACAGATCTTTGGTTTTGGTTCGTACATACAAATCTTGGGGTATGCGGATAAGATATCGTACAGAATGGACATAATGACTGTTCAACTCGTCTTCTCTAACATGTATTGAATTCAGTGACTAAAGTTACCCAAATCTCTCGGGGACTATGTTGATAAATTGACTCAGCAAAAACTGAAAAAAAGAAAAAAGAAAAAGAAAAGTTGAGATTCCTTGTGGTTTTAATATGATCTTCGAAGAGCAGGGCTTTTAGCCCTTTATCTGATTGAGCAAATCCCATGCAGAGTTAACTGCTAACTAATAACGTACTTTACCCATTAAAAGAAATATTAAATGAAAAAAAAAAAAACATCATATCCATCAAATTGATGGCTCCTCAAGTCTTGTCCAAAACTGATGCACCTACAAGCGGGTAGACTGCTTAGTTTGTCCGATGGAAATTTGTCTGAAAAGAGAGAAGCAGTACTCCTTGAACCTTGGGACCTTGCAAGGGCCTTTGCTGGTGGTGCAACCTCCTAGGAACCAACCTAAGAATCTAATGGCAACGGGGAAAATCTGTGGCGGATTGCTCAAATTTTCACTGCAATATAGGGGAAGAAGCTAGCTATTATGTACTCAAATATTTTAGTCTGATTTATTACACTGTTCATGTCATCTGTCTTTGACCAACTAGCAATTTGAGTAGTATGCTATAGCATATATATCTCTGATATTTCTCCGAGTGTGTGATTACATACAAGGAATGAAAATGGAGCCTTAATTCGAAATAGATCCCCGAATAAGTTACAAATTTACAGACCTTTTAGAATGGGGAAAAAAAAAAAATGGTGTGACGTCCTCGATTCTTTTCTCTCTCTGTTCGTTTTTTTTTTTTTTCCTTTCTAGTCTATAGTGAAACACTTGGATTTTTTTTTGGCCAAGGGGGGTTGGACGTGTTTTGCTAAAATATTTTGTGTTTGTTGTGGGCGTGTTGCTTCTTCTCCTATGGTACACAATTAGAAATCCTGTGCCCTATGCTGAGCTTTATACTTAATTCTACCTAGTGGTGTTATTCCTAGTATTAACACTATTTTTTCAATTAAAAAATTTAATAAATTATGTATTATATAATAAATATATATTTTTTATTTTTATAAAATTTACACCCTTTTTTACAATTAAAACTTATGATCTTTAAATGAAAATTTAAAATTTCAATTAATAGAGTATATCTAAGAAATAAACTAATTCTACATTCTTCTCATCAGGATTAAAATCTAAGAGTTCTAAATAAAAATTTAAAATTTTCACTAATAGGATATCCTTAAGGGACGAGCTAGCTTGGTTTTAATCTTTTCATTTTTACATTTCTTGTTGCTTCGTCCATCCCATATATTGAATTCCACTCAACTTATTAGGGGCATATGCTACAGTTTCAGCATACACAATACATCCGGATACTTGATTGTACCTTTGTGTGTCAGATAGGGCATAACAAGTTTTGATGAACTTTTATCCTTAATAATTCTTATATTGATTGTTATTATTTTTGTGAAAAAAAGGATAATATAAATTTAACCGGATATAATTATAGCAAAAGTGCTCTTGCGCGTCAGATGGGGCGTTGAGCATGTTTTGATAAACTTTTATTGGCAGTTTTAATTATTAGTTTCAACTTTTATATTGATTTTTATCATTTTGTGAAAAACGTAGAACATAAATCTAACAGGATATAATTATAGCGAAACCATCATAATTTTAATCATAGAATAAGTTGGATCGTTAATACATGAAGTTCTTTAGCTTCCTTTGTCCACGTTGAAAGTGGAGACAAAGTACAACTCATAATGATGTGGTTTAAACTCAAAGCTAGGCTGCTTAGTTCTAGTTCCCCTTTCGTTTTCATGTCTCATTTAGTGTATATATGTGTGTTACACTGGTTCCGGTGCGAGATGAGAGAGAGCTAACAGAAAAAACTTTATGTGGGCATGTACGGACATTGAGCAGAATAATACTCATTGAGGTTTTTTGCTAAGAGGGTGAGTGTCACTTGGGAAGTCTTTTGCGCGATATTGTAATTTCTCATTACTTTGTAATAAATATTGCTGGATTGTCCTCGCTTGCATATGTAGGCCAAACAACATAAACTTGTATTTGCATTTATCTTGTTTTCACATATCTCTATTTCATTGTTTTGCATTTTTTTAGCAGTATGTTTAGTGTCAGGAGCTTAATGAGTACAATGAAATTTAACACTGTGAAATTTGGTAAAAATATTGTTTTTGAATTGTGACAAAATTATCTATATGTTCCTCTTCATGTGCATACTATCAAGGGATTGAATCTCCACGTATGATTCAGTTGAAGTTGGAGTTTTACGATTAGAGAATAAACAATCTTGCATTTGCCATTTGAAGTTTCTTTGAGAAATAGTATGTTTTATTGCTACCCTAAGATTAAGATAGAAAATTGTTGAGTTTGCCTTAAATTGCTATTCATTAAACCCCATCCACCATCATAAATGAGAGCATATCCATAGCCTAATTATTAGAGCAAGAAAATTTAGACCTTGCCTTTTGGCATGCAACTGAAGAATTTCGCGTAAAGTTCTTTAGCGTATGTTTTTACCTAAATATTCTGACGGAGTCAAATATACTTCCACATGTGATCCTGAGAAAACATTCTCATTTTAGCCAAAAGGTTAGAACTTGAAGATCAGAAGATGAGATCCTAGGCATTCAAACATTGACAGTTGGTAGTTTTAGTTCATATTTTGTTATAGGTTTTCATGTCTTTATTGCCAGCAACGCAAGACATGTATATGCATCTGGTGACTTGTTTCTATCACCTTGAAGCCTGTTAGAGCGTAATTCTTCAAAAACATTATCAGTTTTCTATTGGCATCGCATTATATAGTAGTAATAAGATGTGAAGTAATCTTATAAATTACCAACACGGATGCTTTTTTTTTTATTTATATTTAATAAATAAGATAAATTTTATTAAGAAAAATATAGAAAGCAGAGTTTCAAATCCAATACAGTAAGAAAGGCAAGCCGAAATAAAGATTAAATTCGGGCAGTAAGATTTGTTTGCTTTGCGTTTCCTTATTTCGCTAAACCATTCACAATGAAATTCGATGTTCTGCTAATATTCTTAAAACTCCAAATATCACAAATATATAAAAACTTAGAAGCTCTAGCAAAAGCCGCTCTTAGCATCCAAGGGCATTGTTCCCTTGATACAACCAAGTGAGTGCAATTATAGAATCTGACTCTAAGATAAAGTTCGTATGCTTGTACTCATCTTTGCAAGCCGTCAACTCTAAAGCCATCTGAATTGCCGGCTATTCATCAATTCCAAAGCCGCTCTTACCAATACGGATGCATGTTGTGTTCCCTTTATTCTGTGAAACCAAGATGTTTCTTTCAATTCAAAAATATTTAATAGTTACCCTATGACAGAAATAAAATTTCTGTCAGTGTGGGAAGTAATAAGTCTGAAAATTTTTCTTGGCATAAAAGAATGTTCTATGATAACATGGACTTGTATGCTTTAAATGACTTTTCTTATGTTGCGTATGCTATGTGTAGCTAGTATCTGTGCGTATAGGCATATACAATGATTTGGCTATCTTTTTGTGATTCAACAGCATGGAAAAGATACTTGAACGCTATGAGAGGTACTCCTATGCTGAGAGGCAACTTGTTGCAAGTGATCTTGATTCGCAGGTCGGTCTGCTAGCTTATTGCACGCCTTTCAGCATTGTGCTCTTAATTTGCTCTTCCACCATGTAACTGGATGTCCTAAGTGCATTGTTGGAGTCTCCCTCGAATGGAACTTGTTATTTTCAACCTTATCTTTAATTGTGCAGGGCAATTGGCTCCTGGAGTACAACAGGCTCAAGGCAAAGGTTGAGCTTTTGCAGAGAAACCGTAGGTACTACTCGAAATTGTTTTTAATTGCATGTGCTTCCATCCATGTTTTCCTTATGAAATTGTCAGGGATTCAGCGTATTATATATGATTATTTCTTCATGAACTCTTAAATTTAACCAGGCACTATTTGGGAGAAGATCTAGACTCTTTGAGTCTCAAGGAGCTTCAGAACTTGGAGCAACAACTTGACACTGCCCTGAAACACATCCGCTCCAGAAAGGTGTGCTACATTGTTTAGGACAAGTGTATTTCGCTATATTGACGCCTAAATGTTTTCTCTCTTGCAGAACCAACTGATGTATGAATCAATTTCTGCGCTTCAGAAGAAGGTAAGGCAAAGTGATTAACTTAATCAGCTTCATTATGAGCTTTGATCAGTTGATACCTTTTCATACGGGAAGAATGTCTACATGGTAAAATCATTTCAAGTGAAATTTATTTGGTTAATTTGTTTGCTAATAGTCTTTTTGTAGCCTATATATATATATATATATATATATATATATATATATAGATAGATAGATAGATAGATAGATAGATCAATCTAGCATGCTTTGTATGCCTTAATTAATTGTGAGCTAGTCTATGTTTGCTGTTGTAAAAAACTGGTCAGCTATAATAGACCATTAACAAGAAGTTTCTTGGCCACTTAGTTGTTTCCTTTTTTTTCGTTCCCTCATCCATTTTATGTTTCGCTATTAAAATTCAGCATGAAAAATAACACTAATGCACTAATAACCAATAAGCTTTCTTACTTATCAAAAAAAAAAAAAAAAAGACAAATTCAGAAGAAGCTTTTTGAGATTCCAAAAGTCATGCTGAACTCATTCTAGTAAATATTGCAGCGCATGGCAAAATCAAACACTATGTCATGGTAGGTGGTGGAGTCCACATACAAGACAATGATAATCATACCACATAAAGTTTAGTATAGAAGTGTTAGTACAAGCCTTAGTACCCATAACATTACTTTTCGTGATAATCGTAGCAAATAGAAATTTATAGAGAATTATAAATGCAGTGTTAGCCACTAATCAATGTAAAACCATTGGCTTAAAAAGCTTATATGATGGGTCTGAGTGTTAGGAAATCTAAAATTCGAATCGCGGAACCGGGCTCTAGGGCTTCAGCAGAGTGGCTAAAATCGATAATTGTGACCCGGAAGGTTCAAGTTTCTTCTTTTACTCTTCCTCTTTTTTTCGTTTCATTTTTTTTTTGTTTTTTTTGGAAAAAAAAAAAAGGGGGACTTAGCTAGATTGGGATGAACCTCGAGCGTTTAGGTGGGGCATACGATGGTCTAAAGCACCTGTGAACATGTAGGAGTCAAATAAGTATTTGAATCTTAAGGAGGTTAAGTGCTCTAAGCCTAATCTAAACTGTCATCTTGATCTACCTTTTGCTGCGGATTAGCTTGTTTTGACATTTTACATACCATTTTGTCTTTGTGATTTGTGGCAGGAGAAGGCAATACAAGAGCAAAACAGCATGTTAGCAAAGCAGGTGATATGACCAGACACTTCTATTCACAAATATTCCTATTGCCTTTGAGGGCTTTGATCTTTTCACTGTACTCTACGTGAGATCAATCTCTTTATATCAGATGACACCACGTACTCGCCAAAGCCTTACCATAAACAACATTGAATCGTTAACACAAGTATTTTAATTCTATTGTTGTATGGGAACAGATCAAAGACAAGGAAAAGGCAGTGGCAGAGCAGGCACTTTGGGATCAACAAAACCATGGCCCTAATCCTTCGCCGTTCCTTCTATCACAGCCACCACTTCCATCTCTAAACATGGGGTAATCGATCTTTCTGAATATAAATGACTAGCATTCATCAATAACACCAGAAAAAAAAAAAAAAAAAAAAAGAAAGAAAGAAGAAGACTCCAGCATTTATAACTTGTATGGAACTTGCTTATTTAATAGTTAGTGCATACCGATTTAGTATACCCCAAAAACATGCTAAATGTCAGTCAACATAAAAGCAAATATCTAGAGCAAGAACACTAGAGAAGAATACCAATTTCAGTAGCAAAAGATCAAGCATAGCGGACTTTGAACTCGATTAACACCGTAAGCAAATACGATTTGATAATTTGATTACCAGCAGTTGCTTGTCATGGCTGATAAGAGATTTTCATATTGCCATCTAATATTTAAAATATGGTGGCAGGGGTGGCAGGGGTGGCAGTTACCAGGAAGAAGCTCCAGAAGCACGGAGGAACGAGCTTGAGCTCACACTGGAGCCAATTTACTCGTGTCATCTCGGTTGCTTCGCCGCCTGAATTGGTTCAAGGACACTCCCACTGGCTACTTTGTTCTGAGGTTTTTGGTTTGATGATATCAATATTAACGGAGACATGAGAAGAATACCACCTAAAAGCTGATATCTCATGCTCGTACATCATATATAAAGTCTATTATGTTGTTAAAAGTCTCCTAAAATGCTGGACATTTTAAGGCGTTCCTGCCTAGGCTACCCTACTCTTTGTCAAAATTACCATCTAACCCTACTGTGGTTGAAATTTGAATCAAGAAGTGATGCTTGTATTACTTAATCAAACTCTAAGGAGTACTCATGGTGATATTATGCTTGCTGAATATGCTTAACATATATGGAGTTTTCCCTTCTGCAATTAGAAAGTCTGTGTTATCGAAACGTACAAGTTACTGGATTATTAGGTTCCTCACCTGCCAGTGAGTATGGGAATTTTGCCAGGGAGTACAAGCTTTAAATGAAACTACGCCAAGAAAAAAAAAAAAAATATATATATATATATAAAATAAAAAGTTGAATCTGTGAGGAACATTGGGATATTTTGGCTGCCAGAGTATACTGTTCGAGAATATTTTGGCATCTATGCTAGATGGTATGTCGAACCCATAAATATACTTTTTCCGGATTTCAAAATTAAAGAATGGGATGCTGTAGTCTGATTTTAATAGATAGGATATTTCTTTTCTGAACAGAAATCTGATTTATAAACCCAAAAAATACAAATAGATGCAGGCACTCAAGACTATACTTTTGAAGGTAACTACAACTGTAAAAATGTACGGTCCCCAGACCCCACTTTCAAAATCCGCCGCATAGCGTGGCTTGGAGGTCGAGTAATTGGATTATTAACTTCAATATTTGAAGTTCAAATCCTGACACCGATGGAGAAAAAAAAAGCTGCAGCCCTCTTTAAATCAGCCACAAACTATACAAAAAGGTACACCCTAAACTGAAGTCTCGACTCCTTCTCACACCATGGCTCCACCTATGGCCAACCGAAAGTTCCGGATCCCTCTCCACTCCCATCTTTGCAAAACGATTTGCAAAACGTTCGCTGTCTCCTATCTTGCGCGCCACACTCACAGGAACTTGATTGTGAGCACCAAAGTTTGAAATGTGTTGCAAAGTGGGAGATACATAAAATTTTATAATAATTGCAGGCAAATTACAAAAGTAACGGCCTATAAAAGCGAGGCTAGGAATATAGAATTATGGACAAACATCTGCAATGAATGTGACAACACCAAACATGCGAGCTTTAATTTCTTGTAGAGTGTATATATATATATATATATACTGCATAGGCACACCTTGATTCATTTTAGTTTGAATCTTACGAGAAATTTACTCAGAGCGTGTCGCATCACCGACTTGGAGTGTGTGATTGGCACAACCACCTCAGATGGAGGACCAATTCCAGGGTACCTACTAGTCTCAAATCAAGAAAAACAAAATAAGAGAAATACTTGGCCCATGAACAAGCGAAATCAAAACAAGTGATAACTATGTGTATATTATTATAAGCTAAATTTACAAGAGTCATATGTCCAACCAACTAGCCAAGCACAGTAACTCAAACTAGACGTCATACGTATGTAAAAGGAAAGAATCGTACTAGGAGAGTCTATATTTTAAACAAATATCATGTACACAAAAAAAGGACTCCCAGCATCTCCTAGAAATATAATTTTTATTCTTATTTATCTCCCTGAGTGCCTTGGATGTTATTTCAACATGAATCGATATCTAATTTTTTTAAAGAATATTTATCGCATGTTCTGTACCAACAACTAATTAAAGCTTCCTTTTATTTCTGTCGAAGTTTAAATTGACACCAGGCAGGAGGAGTTGGGTCTCATGAGAAGTTGCAAATTGCTTAAAGAAAATTCAAGCACATTCTATATACTGTCAATTTTCACAAGTATAAGTTACCCACGGGACTGAAGACAAATCCAGATCCAAGAATTGGGAGAAATCAATGGGAAAAACCCGTTACTAAATAGTATTTACAAGAGTGGCAGACATTAATTATAAAAATAATAATAATAATAATATTTTATAGATATACAATTTTTATTTAAATGCATATTTAATTTTTTTCAATTATATTTCATAAACAAAAATCTAAAAAGGTCAAAAGAGTTAATAACAATTGAAAATATAACAAAATTCTAAAACAATATCTTTTACTTGCAAATCTTAAATGAAAATAATATGTTTTATTTAAGTAGTATTTTTCACATTTATTTGTCATATATCTTGTGTAATTATTTATATAGTTTATATTCCTTTTGATAAGTATTTGTTTAAAATAGGTAAAAATTCAAATATTGAATAAAAAATAGTATTCATTTTATTTTGCATATTATTTGTATAAGAAAGGTTTGAAAGAATTCAATCTAATATGCAAGTTATTGGTAAGAGTTCTCATATTTTAAAAGATTTTACTCTTTTGGAAAGGATTTATGGAAGAAGGGGGCAATAGAGTATAAATAGTTAAAAAAATTTCTCTCATTTGCTTAAACCTACGAGGATCTACGAGGAGATGATTAAATAATAAAAATAACAATACAAATAAACTATACAAGAGAATACACTAATTTTACATAAAAAATCTCTTCAAATCAAAAAGTGAAAAAAATCACAAGACATTCCAAACTAAAAGTTAATTTTACTATAATCAAGTGAGTACAATATAAGTACGTAACTTCAATTATATCAAATAAATTAAACAAAATTCAATTTAAACTAAATGAGAGACTAATGAGTTAAGTAAAACAAACCAATCATGTGCTATCAATTACAACTCAATAAGTAAATTTCAAGGCAATAATCCAATTATTCAAGATGAACTCTTAGATGTCCTTTACCAGTTTTCCAAAGTTTAATTCAATCAGACTATAGGTCAATAATCATCCACACAGTTTACCAACTCTACCATAGATGAGAAAGTAAAAAGTTATCAAAATTGAGAGATCTTGGTTCAAATGAAAAACTTACCTTTACAGTTCACAAAAACCCAATCCAACCGTCCAACTATTAATCAAAAATCAGCTTGATTGGATCACAAACAATCCTTTAATTACACAATTGATCAAAACTGCATGCAAAAAATTGTCCATAATATAGACCTATAAAAATTGAAGAGAAACAAGACTTATTGTGCTTGAAACCCAATTTCCACCGTTCAAAAATAAGAACCAAATGTCCTATATCAACTATCTAAGTTTCAACTTAATCAAACACCAATATCCCTTTCAAATATAAGATTAAAGAACACTATTTTTTGCTTCTTCTCTTTCTATAGCTTCCCTCCTTTTCTCTCTCTCTTTCGGCAACTTTTTTTTTTCTTTTTGATGACTGGCTCTCTTAGGTTTTTTTACATTCATCTACTTAATCTTTAAGTCATAGCTAGTAGCCAAACTTAACATAACTCGAATGGAAGATATTTTCACCACCAGTGAAAAGATCTTTTTAAAGTCAATACTTTATTTCTAACTGAATCCCTTAACAATCAATCTGACTTTATATCATGAACATGAAGTATTTTCTTTTTACTTTATTTTGTAAATCCACTGATTCTTCAAAACCCTTTTATCTTTAGGCAACTTTACTAACTCATAATTAAAGTTATTAAATAAAGATTTTATCTCACTTGTCATAGTATCTATCTAATGCTATTTGTGCTCACTTTCAATTGTTTCTTTATAGCACTCAAGTTCTCCCCCATTAATAAACATTACAAACTTATCAAGAAAGTATCAAGTAAAAGACATTGGAATTCTATTGGACCTCCATTACTAAAATGAAGGTAGAGGTGTATGCAGATGATCTTCTATGAGAGCATTAATATTACCTACACCTTGCAAATTATGATCTTATTAAACATTCTCATCATGTTCTTGAATATCACTATGAACATCAACTGAATTACTTAGAGGTATTTGAGGAAAAGGAACAATATCAGTAAGATTATCATTAACTTAAAGGGTTAACTTCTCAATGTTTTCAATGTTTTAATCCTTAACGAACAAAACATCTTTACTCCTTACAAGTTTTTTCTTAACTAGATCATATAAATGGTACCTGAAGTCATCTTCACCATAACCAAGAAAGATACATTATTGAGTCTTCACATTTAGATTTCCTCTTTCATCTTTAAGGACATAAATAAAATTCTTATAGTTAAAAACTTGTAAATGGTCATAAAAGACTTCCTCACCAAACCAAACTTTATCTAGAGTATCACCTTGTAACGAAATACTAAGAGACAAATTAATTACATATGTTACTATATTCATCCAAGGATCTAGGTAATTTTGCATTCGAAAAAAGACATATGACCATCTCAATCAACATTCTATTCATCTTTTTTGTTAAACTATTCAACTATGGTGTCTTGGGAGGTGTCTTCTGTTGTCTGATCTCATACTTTCTACAGTATTTATCAAATGGACCATTGTACTCACTACTATTATTAATAAGCATACATTTTAACTTCTTACTAGTTTATCTCTCAATAAAGGTATGGAATTATTTAAATACATCAAAAACTTGATCTTTAGTCTTCAAAATATAAACCCTAAGTTTCCTTAAGTGATCATTAATAAAAGTTACAAAATAAAGAGTATCACTAAGTGAGCGTACCTTCAAAGGACCACGCAAATCAAAATGCACCAATTCAAGCAACTTTGATTTCCTTGAAAATGAGTGACTCTTAAATGTAACCTTATTTTGTTTTCCAAAAAACAATGAGGATACTTCTTTAAAACTATACTCTTTATGTCTAGAAGTTGGTTTTTTCTTACCAAACAATTCATCCCCTTTTCACTCATATGACTAAGTTGCTTATGTCATAATTCAATGGAATTATAATTCTGTACTGCATTTACAACATCTTTAAAGGTAACAATTTGTATAAGATATAAACTGGAGTATTTCTTATCATGTGCCACAACTAAAGAGTCTTTGGTAAGCTTTCACTGGCCATCATCAAAGGTACTACAAAAACCTTCATCATTTAACTTTCCCATTGAAATCAAATTCAAACGGATATTAGAGACATGTCTAACATCCCTTAATGTTAGCTGTACTCCATTACTGGTATTTAAGTAAACATCACTACTACTAGTGACTTTTGCTAAGTCGTTTTTACCTATCTTCAAAACTCCAAGAACATTAGGAGCATATGTTGTGAAGAATTTCATTCTTGAAGTAACATAAAGAGAAGCACCACTATTTATGACCCAATCAATCTTATAAGATGTCAAATTAATTACATCCTCATCATAAATAATAATGAGGTCATTAGTACCAAAAGTGGATGTAGTAGCAACACGATCGTTACTCATATTCTTCTTTTTATACTTATCATTGTCATCTTTATTTTCTCTCTCTCACTTATAGCACTTTTTTTGAATATGACCCATCTTCCCACAATAATGACACTAAATATTCTTGTACTTAGATCTTAACTTGCTTTGGCTCTTATTTCTTCCATTTTTACCATTTCCTTTTTCTTGACTTCTCCTTTTATTTTTAGTAATTAAAACCTCTAATTTGAATGATGATGAACCTTAAGATTTCCTTCTCATCTCTTCATTCAGCATACCACATTTTATAAGTTCCAATGATAAAATACTATTAGAGGCAGATTAACGAGAGAGATTTGAAAAGTCTCTTAAGAATTAAGTAAGGTAGCAAGTAACCATAGTTAAGAACCTCGTCATCAAACTTAATGTCTATACCTAACAGTTGATCAATGAGACCCTAAAACTTATTCAAGTGGTCAGCAACTAAACTCTCTTTTTTATATCTTAACTATATCATTTTCTTTAACAAGAACTTATTATTACTAGACTTTAAAGCATACAAAGTCTCAAGTTTGCTCCACAAAGTTCATGTATATGTCTCACTACAAATGTGATTATAAATATTATCATTAACAAATTGTTGCATAAAACTATAAACCTGTTCATACTGATATTCTCATTCTTAATTAGTCTTAAACTCAGGTTTTATGGTAGTAAATACTGGTAAATGTAATTTCTTCACAAATAGGAGATCCTTCATTTTACTCTTTCATATATAATAATTTGTGTCATTTAAACAAACCATTTTATTCACATTTAATTTCAGTGTTCAAATAAGCCAAATATACTAACCTAACTCTAATACCACTCTGATGAGAGAAGAGAGACAATGGAGTATAAATAGCCTAGGAAACTTTTTCAACTTGTTTGAACTTATCAAGAAATGATTAAATAACAAAAATGGCAATGTAAATAAACCACGCATGAGAACACACCAATTTTATATGAAAAACCCCTCCAAATTAAAAGGGAAAAAAAATACCATGAGACACTCTAAGTTAGAGGTTAACTCCATTATAATCAAGTGAGTATAATAGAGGTATACAACCTTAATTATATCAAATAAATTGAACAAAATTTAATTTGAACTAAATGAGAGACTAATAAGTTAAGCAAGACAAGTTAACCATATGCTGTCAATTACAACTCAACAAGTAGACCTCAAGGTAATAATTTAACTGTTCAAGATGAACTTCCAAATGTCCTTTACCAATTATCTAAAGTTCAACTCAATCGGACCACAAGTCAATAATCATCCACATGGTTTACCAACTCTACCATAGATGAGAGAGTAGAAAATTACTAGAATTGAGAGACCTCAGTTTGAATAGAAAACTTGTCCTTGTAGTTCACAAAAACGCAATTTAACTATCCACAAAAAAGATATATGTGTTCTCCAACTACTGACGAAAAAATCTACTCAATCAAATTACAAGCAATTCTTTAATTATACGGTTGATCAAAACTAAAAATTGCCCACAATATAAAGCTACGAAAACTGAAAAGAAGTAGGATTTACTATGCTCAAAACCCAATCTCCATTGTTCAAAAATAAGAACCGAACATTCTTTATCAATTATCTAAGTTTCAGCTTGATTGCACACTGATATTCTTTCCAAACGTAAGATTAAATAACACTACTTTTTACTTCCTCTCTTTCTCTAGCCTTCCTCCTTTTCTCTCTCTCTTTTGGCAGCTCTTTTTTTCTCTTTCTGACGACCGGCTCTCCTAGGTTTTTTTCAGCCAAAAAGGTATTTATATCTATTTTAATTATTTTAAGTTGTAACAAAAAAAAATTAGGCTCTATATCCACATAGAAAGGGATTAGTAAGCCCAATAGGGATCCAATAGGGATCCATTTTATAAGGTTCTTGAAATAGAGAGGAATAGACAAGCTTATAGGATTAAATTTGGAGTCACTTAAAAGACATTTAAGAAAGCAAACATTGACGCAATAAAAGAAAATGCGAGTGTTACAAACTACTTAATGACAACAAAATATAGCACAAAGAATTTGATAAATGGACAGAATTAAGTGCTAATAGATTTTCTCAAGTTAGCTTCCTTTAGTGTATGTATACTTATGAATAATCTTTCATTTCAAATTGAATAAGTTGTAAGAAGTCTATTGATGTCACTTTTTTTTTTCCCTAAAATCAATTATCTTCTAAACTTATGAAAAATATTTATTTTTTAATTGAATAAATTATAAGACAACAACCATTGTTTGGTTTTTTTATGAATTTTTTTATTTTTTTAATAATAATAATAATAATAATAATCTTTATGACTATAATTATAATAATAATTATTATTATTATATACATAACTTTACTTGTTTTCAAGTCATATAATAAAGTTGTGTTAATAGAAAATAATTAGTGGTCCTTATAATGAGAACTATACAAGAGTTGTATATCAATGAAACTTATGTTATCTACTACTTTTTATTGATTTTTTTTTTTAAATTTCACATTATTATTAAGTTAATAGTATATAAATATCATTTTTAATTTAGTAACATTTCTAGAAAATGTCAATCATTGAAAAAAATATGATATCAAGTAAATTTAGCTAATATATTATTAATATTTGTCTAGATGTTGTTGTAGATAACTTAAATAAATATACAAAAATGCTTAGTTGAAATATTACTTTAAATAAAATTTCTTATTTTACTAATTGTTAAAAAGGTCACAATAAATATAAATATATATTTTTGTTGTAGTGTATTACAAAAATAAAAACAAAATAAAAAAAATGAAGACTCATCAAATTCAAGCACACCCGCAAACAAATCCGTTTGGTTCAATCAATGAACCTCACATCCATGATGATGAAGCAAACATAGATATAAAATCCCAAGGTTTGAGTATTTGGAACATATTCCCCGGTACCTCTAACATAAAAGAGAAGAAGAAAAACTTTTATAGGCTTCTGAATTCACCCATAGAAACGTATGAAAATCAACACAAATATTTATGTTGACAAGTATCTATGGATATTGTTTCTTCTTTCAAATATCTCAGTCCTTGTGGTTACAGTGTTATCGACACGTGAGAGTTACGCATCTTGAAGCCTCTAATAATATTTGCAGGGAACCGACTTTGATGAGCTATGGCATAAATGTGTGTGTGTGTGTGTGTGTGTGTTGTGTCTGTAAACCAGCCAAGTGTAAAAATTTTGAAAAAACAAAACAAAAAAATAAAAATACAGAGAGAGGAAACGAAAAACAAAAGTGTCGCGGGGGGTGTGTGTGTGTGTGTGTGTGTCAGCGAGTGGGTGAGGGAATACATGTACCATCACAGAAAATATGTACGGGTAGCGATTTTAAGAATTTTAGGGCAGCAATTATAATCGTTCCATAAAGAATTTTACAAAATGTGTGGGAATAAAAAAATATTTAATGTGACGGTTTGACGACAGTACTTATGAACAGACGCTGGCTGTGATTAAAGATCGTGGGCTGGCTGAATTGAGGTGACAAGAGGTTTTGAACTCACGCAACCTTGAGACAACAATTTTTAATGCGGTAGTCCAAAATCGACACTATATGTGTTTTAATATGCAATAGTTCGAAATCGGTTATACAAATGGTTATTAATTCTTATTACATTGAGATAAAAGTTTTAATATAACAATTTAATACTGATAGTGTACAGTTTAAAATAAATAAGAATTTCAATGTAACAATTTAAAATTAATGTGTAATTTTAAATAAATTGAATAATAATTTTTTTGAGGAAATAGTAGTGACAATTTTAAGATAACAATCTAAAACTAATATCTAATGTATTTACAAATGGTAATTTTGAAAAGTTGTAGTAGCAATATTTCTCAACAATTTCAAAAATTTCATGTAGTAGTGTTTAAATACCAAAATTATGTTGTTTTAACTGCTCTTCTCCGGCCTTATAGTTTGTTATGACCCAAATTGATTGCTTTTAAACATCGTCTCAAACCCTAAAGAAACCAACCCTAACCATTCGTCGATCCTCTCTATTTTCTTTTGCAATCGACGCTTTATGCTTCACCATCAGTCAAATTATCCTCTTCTGTTCCCTTCAATTTTCGCCATAAACAAACAATCTTTTCTTGTTGTTCTCTTTGGATTGAGTCTAAAGAAGACGATCCACCTAAGTTTGAAGCCCTAAAAAAAATCAATCCTCTTTGATGTTCGTGGGGTGACATTCACTTGAAATCATCAAAATTGTGAGTTTATTCCTGCTTTTGATTTAATTTTGATCTAATTTTGTGCATTCTTTCGTTCGTTTTTCCTTTTTTTTTTTTTTTTTGAAGATTCTTGTTTTTTGTGTAAATGGGCTAAATCGTCAAACTCCTTTTTTTTTTTATTTTATTTGGGGTTTTGTGTTAATCGGCAGTGGAGAATTTTCGTTTAAAATGAGGTTTAGATTGAATTAATTTTGAGTTTGGTATTGTGTCGCATGTCATTGGTCTGTGACCGGCCATTAAATTGAATTGACTTTGTATTATTATTATTATTATTATTATTATTATTATTTTGTATCCAAATGAAGTCAAAAAAATAAAAAAATAATAAAAAAATTCGTGTATTATGTATTAAATTTAGGAACAGCGCATTTTATATTGCATTGCATGTCACTGTGGAGTTTTTGTTTAACTAGTGTGGTAATTGGAAAGATATATATATATATATATTTTTTTTATTATTATTATTATTTGTATGATTTATTATTATCCTTATTATTTTGTTAGTAACATCGAAGAGTATTACACTTCCCAAATTCCACGTTAAGGCACGTAATTTTTATCAGCCATACCTTGTAAGGGACACGTTAGTTGCACACAAATTTTTTGGCAATATATATTCAGTAGCAACAATTATGCATCTTACAACTATAAATTTATAATTAATAGTCTTAAAAATACTATGTTAATAATAAATTCAAAATATTTATTAAAATGCATTATGAACTTAACAATGCACATAGAAAAATATGCACGTACGGACCCTTTATTATTTTTAGATAAGAAAAGTGAAAACCACTAAATATAAAATTTATAACCATTAATTGACTAAATGCATTAAAATTTTTTATATATAAAATAATATCTTGAGTCAACAATGCACTAAAATTTTATTTTCGTGATACTTGAGAAATTCTTTCACGAGTTATTTGATAACTTTTTTATTTGATAGATAAATTCGTTTTGACTTATCGCATGATATTAAGTAAAATAATTTTTATTTTTACATGAATTATTTTTTTCTGAAAGAAAAATTATATATATATATATATATTAAGATAAAGAGAGATAAAATTAAAGATTTTATTTTTTAATATAAAATTTATATATCGATTGTTCTCGGCGAAGTATTGTTTACGTAAGCCAATTTTTAAAATAAAAGGAAGACAGTGCAAATCAAAAGACGATTAATAGTTATTTATATTTATATTTAAAATGGTATCGAAGACAGTGCACATCAAAAGACGGTTTTTAAAATGGTATCAAAAGACAAGACAGCGCACGCACATCAATGAAAAATGGATAAGATTGGGACATTTGATTTTATTCATTTCATCGTAAGTATTAATTATTTACATATAAAAATTATAAAAAATATAATTAATAATTATTTATACTTCTATTTATAAATAAATATATAATATTATAATTATAAAAAATTTTATTTAATTTTAAAAATAATTAAATATTTAATTTTAATTTTTAATAAATTTTTATCAATCTACTATATTTATATTAATTAAATAATTAATTTATACTTTTTTACTATTTTAATAAAATTAAAATTTTAATGTAATTTATTCAATTTAATCTGTTATAATTCAATATATAATACAATTTATATAATTCTTATTAATAATTTTTTATATTTATTTAAATTTTTTATAATACAAATATTTATAATTAAAAAATTTTTAAAAATTATTTTTTAAAAAATAAAAAATAAATTTAATTTTTTTATTTTTTACATTCAAATAAAAAAAAAATGCACCATTTAATTCATAATATAAATCTAATACTAATAATTGTATATTTGTAAAGTGCCAACTTTTTGTAACATTTTTGAAAAAGATAAATTACTTTGTTTTAAAGCAAAATTACTGCAGAAGACATGGCAGTCTTCTGCTTAATATTTTCACCATTAGATAGAATGATCATCCTGCCAATTGCACAAGCCAGTTATAACAGATGAGGGTGTTCTCCATACATGAGAGTCAGACTTGTAGTGTGACTTCTCTCCACATCGAGAACTTTGATAATTGCATACGCTTGCCCTTCCTAAGAATTCCACAAAAATGTCAATCCAGTGAGACTCACTACGCCACGGGCAGTAACCAGCATGTATGTTCACTGATACATTTCCAGACACTAGAACGAAAAGCCACTTCGCAAGTGAGCTTCAAAATTCCCTTTTCTTTGGAATTAGTATTCCTTTTTGTCTCTGGACCTCGTTGCATCATTCCATTTAATGCTATTTCAACTTCTTTCTTCAAATGTCATCACCTGAAACATCAACCAAGACGGCATCAGTCAAGGTACAATCTTGATCCCAAGAAATGTTATTGCAACTTCTTTAGAGAATCCGGCCTCTATAAGCAAGTAGCCATATGGCCATGACTGTTGCCGCATTTTTCTGAAGTAAAGGAATTACCTGTCTGCAGACTGGACACTTCTCACTTCTCTCCATCCACTCATATATGCAACCAAGGTGGTAATGGTGCTTGCAACCCGTAACTATCCTTGGATTGTCGAAAGTATAATCTATCAAACAGTAAGTGTGGGAAGAATGAGCATATATCCTCACAAACCAGAGCAGCTAAAATGCTCTTTGAGGCTACAAACTAACTTTGACC